>SDEE01000183.1:0-74909 GCA_004126415.1 Candolleomyces aberdarensis
CGGCAGAAAGCGATCGTAGGCGTAGCGCGCCGACCAACCCACTGTCGTGCCATATCGGAACGGTTGTGTTCATACCTCACCGGCACCTCTCCGTTGTTGCTCAGTTATGTGGCCATCTTCCCGGTCTGTACACATCTCATGGCATCGCCTCACTTTGTTGAGCGGTGGAGGAGGTCGGTGAGCTGGTTTTTTACTGATGTTTGGCCCTGGAAACAAAGTTGCTGGAGGATATGACTTGGTTGGCGACGACTATAATGGTACATTATCATAGACAGGTCTCCAAACCTCGAGATCTCATGCCCTCACAGGAAGGAACGACCCCATCGCAGATGATGACCCCCTTGACCAGTGCAATGGTGAGTATCTTGATAACCTATTCGACAAGTTTCCTCTCACGCGAACTTCGTTAGGGCATGGGACCCATGTTGCTGTGCGTACTCTCACCGATGTCGTTCGCTTGCTTCTAACGTTCTATCAAACGCGCCTGATATAGGGAATCATTGGTGCTGACCCAGGGAACCCCTTTGACATCCTTGGTGTAGCTCCTAATGCCACTCTGTCGGCGTATCGCATCTTTGGCTGCGCCGGGTTCGTTACTGATGACGGTGAGGCTATTTTGGATTCATTGAAAACAGAAGTCGCGCTAACGCGGGACTACAGTCATCGTGGATGCGTTGTTGCGTGGAGTAAAGGACGGACAGGACATTCTCACCCTATCTCTCGGTGGAGCAGATGGCTGGACGTCTTCCTCTGGAGCTGTTGTTGCAAGCCGAATTGCGAGATCCGGAAAAATTGTCACCATTGCAGCTGGCAATGATGTGAGTGGCATGCATTTGCACCCCGCCTCTCATAATTTTGATCTGCGTCCTCACTCAGGGAAGCGACGGTTCATGGTACAGCTCAAGTCCTGGAAATGCTATTGACGCTATTTCTGTGGCAAGTGTAGAGAAGTATGCAAACCTGACATCCTATTTCCGGCTTCGGCGCACTGATGTTAATTGCAGTACCGTCATCCCCTTGCAAAAGGCGATTGCTAAAGGCGCTGCTTCAAGAGACATCATCTATTACTCTACATATCCGCTCAACATTACCGGTGATTTGCCCATCTACGTGACCTCGAACGATACGACAAATACTGTAGATGCATGCGAGCCTTTACCCGACGACACACCAGATCTGTCAGAGTATCTCGTCATCATTCGAAGAGGAACATGTCCATTTGTAAGGCATATTTCCCCCCCAATATCACCCACAATACTCAAAGCACTGTGCACAGGTCCAGAAACTCACAAATGCGGCAGAAAAGGGAGCCCAACATGCGTTGATCTACGAGTGAGGCCTTCTGCATTGTGCTAAATATCACGTCGCTCAGATTTGCTCATATAGCAATGGCAATGGCTTCCAAAATATTGATGTTGGAGAGTTTGCTGGGAAAGTTGCTTTGATTCAGGCCCAAGATGGACTTTTCGTGAGTGTATTAGCCTCGGCTGCCATGGGTCTGTTCTCACTCCTGAATGCAGTTGGTTGAACAATGGCTCTCTGGCAACCCGATCACAGTTTCATTCCCTCAATCAGGAGGTTCGGTTGGATACCCTACTCCTAGAGGCGGCCTTATGTCTGCATTCTCATCGTACGCCGCATTCTCGATGAAAGCCCACTATTTCTCTAACATCTATTTAGCTACGGACCGACCAACGACTTTTACTTCAAGCCTGCAGTGGCAGCTCCAGGAGGTGGAATTCTTTCCACTGTTCCCGAGAATGGCTACAGTGTGCTGTCTGGGACGTCCATGGCGACCCCATTCGTCGCAGGAGTATCCGCTCTTCTCTTCGAAGCTAAAGGAAAAACGGTCAACGTTGCCCGAACGGCACGTACACTCTTCGAATCCACAGCAAAATACGTGCCTTCGAACCTCACCGATGGTGACCCCTTGCAAACGGTCACACAGCAAGGTGCTGGCCTCATCAATGCGTATGATGCCCTCCACGCGACAACGATTCTATCCAAGGGAGAGTTACTCTTAAATGACACTGTGAATTTCAAGCCGGTGTAAGTTTCTCCAGTGACAATTTCACTGCATGTGTGTACTGATTAGCCCTCAAGCCAGACCTTTAGCGTCACTAACAACGGAGAAGCTTCCAGGCAATACACCCTTTCGCATATTATCGCAGGAACAGCCCTCTCTTTCCGACCGGTAAGAGCTTTACATATTGGGTGATATATAGTGTGGTTGACACTTTACATGCGGGGCTCAGAACTCAATCTTTACTGCCAAGGGGCCTGTTCCTTTGTCCAAGACGGGAGCTACTGCCAGAATCTCTCCGGAGAAGTTCACCCTCGGACCAGGACAGTCGCGAGAAGTCACCGTGCGCTTTACACCTCCAACTGGCCTCGACGCCACGACCTTCCCCGTCTACTCAGGTTTCATACAAGTATCTACGTCCTCTGAGCTTCCAGTCCATGTTAGCTACGTTGGGGGGATCGGATCCCTTAGGAGTTTGACAATCGTTGACACCACCGACGAAGTCATCCCAGATAGCATTCCGGCAATCTTCAACTCGTCTGCGGAAGTGCAAGAGGTCCCTACCAACTACACTTTCAGCCCAATTGATTATCCTACCGTATTCTGGAGGTAAGGAGGCCACAGCTCTATTTCCCTCCGCCGACACCTGCATCGCACTGATACACGCCACATTTTAGGCAAGTCTTTGGTTCTCCCCTGGTCCGTATCGACCTCGTCGATCCCGATATCAAGGTCGAAACCAATATCCACCCACGAGACGGTCCACGCGGACACCCTTACTTCACCTTCCCATTCCAACCAGGCCGCGGTGGAGGCGGAGGAACCTTTGCCCAAGTCAAGATTGTTGGACCGATCACCGAGTTCCCATTCCTCAGCCGTAACGACGATGTACGTGTCCACTCTTTCCCAAAGAATTTCCGATGTTGAACCTCATTTTTCCTTTTCCTTCTTTCAAAACCTTACTCCACCCTAGGATTTGAGCGGTAACGGTTTCCATTCCTTCGATGTCGAAGAAGCCGTCTTTGCGAACGGAACAGCTATCCCTAACGGCCCGTACCGCATCCTCCTCCGTGTTCTGAAGGTCACCGGTGACAGAAAGAAGCAGGAGGATTATGAGACCTGGCTCAGTCCCATCGTCGGTGTCCAGGTTGAGGCAAAGCCTGAACCTGAGCCCGAGGAACCTGAGCCGACTCCTACCCCTACCCCAGAACCATCGCCCGAAGAACCTTGAAGGATGAGCTGGCGTGCTTGGTGAATCGTGGAGGGAGATTTCGCCTGGGGCGTTGACGTCGGAGTGCACGTTTAAACACGAAATGGAAGAAGTGTTGTTAAGTGATACGTAGTTAAAACGTGGCGGACTCGAATTCGATATCTCGATATCTGTTTTGTACCAGTAAACGAAACCTTTTGAATTTCATACAACATACATGCTACATATAAAGACAATGGCGGGTGAGAGTTACGCTGGCGAGAGAGACGACGACAACAAGAGGATGATAGATTTGACTGAAAGATAGAAAAAGGTGAGACAAGATACGCCGACAGTCCACCACTTGCGGCGCGTTGGAGAGGTAGTACATCACAGCACGAAAACTTAGAGAGAGGGGAGGTAAGCCAATGAATGGACGCAGACGGCGATGAACGTAGGTGGCACAATCGCAGGTTACGCAAAGAGGGCTAGTTTAGATCCAAGCAAATGGATCTCTACCAGAGAGAAGGAAAAAGAACCAATGAAAAAATCAACGCTCCTAGAATACAATGATATTCTACAGACGTTAAGGATGAGAAGAGGTAGTAGAACATTGTGGTAGTAGACGTGATGCCAATTACAGTTGGAGATGGGAAGGCGACGATGACGGGGCACTGACGAACACGAGAGGCAAACAATCGAAAGATATATAAAAACAAGAGCCACAGTAATGACAAAAAGAAAGAAAGAAAGTAGAAGTAGAAAAGTAACAAGCAATACAACCCAAATTGTTCGTTCGAAGTAGTATTATCCTACACAAATACAGAAGCGCCCAAGCAATATACCTCTTCCTCCACGCTGACTCACAACGATGTAGGGGTCCCTGGATTCGTAGTTGACAACTTTGCGGATTGATCTCGTGGAGGCTTGACGCGGAACTCGCAAGAGATAGCGACGTGACTGGGAAACGAAACGATTAGCTGACGGCGTTAAGGCAATAGCAAAATGAAACGTACTCTGAAGGGAAGTAGGTGTTCGGGAACCCAACACACTTCTCTAGATACGTCGAATCCAGCTCCTCGAGCACAGCATTCACCCCCAGGTTACCAGCCGAAAACCATACATAATCGATCTCCCCTTGGAACCCTGGTACGAAGTTGGTAACGTGGCCCTCCCCACCAGCTCCTGGGGCTGAGTATGCACTCTTCAGGTTCAGGCGGTGCTTAAGGCCTTCCGATGTATACACCCCATACGCATGCCCCAAGAATTCCGGATGGTTGGGTGCCAGATGACCAGAGGACATGAACTCGTACAACCCCGATCCTGGATTGGAATTGAAGTCGCCGCAAATGATGACAGGGATCTTCGCGCCCTCGGTGTATACTGGTGGTGGCCGTTGTGATATAGGTTGATCCGGATCATCATTAACGCCGGGCGTTACAGGTGGGGGAGGACGAGGAGATAGTTTCGCGAAACGATCAGCGGCTTTCTGGACCTCGTCAACAAGCAAGGCAGCTTGTACGAGCTTCACATCGGAGAACGCTGGATCCCAGTGGATATGAGCGTTGCCGACGACGAGACGGGTGCCGGTGTTGATATCTTCAAGCAAACAGATTACACCGATGTGATCCTTGCCGAGTATACGGTTGAACATGTCATCAGTTTTTCTGAAGTCAGGCCGCGCCATCGCGAGGGCGTTGAACTCGGCCAATTGCTTCTCAATGAGCTGGAACCTAGGAAAGACGCGTTTGTAAAAATCAACGCAAAGAAGAGGCACCACGCACCTAGAGCTCTTGTAGAAGGTTGCACACCCATCTACCTGCCTTCGTTCGGCCCCAGTCAACCTATTTGCCCTCGATTTCGGCCAGAAAACCCCTGCATATCCCTCGTCGGCTAGACGCTTGGAAAAGTAATCCTCATATTGGGCAATATCCACCTCTTGGAGACATACGATATCGGTGTCGTGCCGGAGAATCTCCTTCATGATCAGATCTCGACGGAAAGACCAAGCCAGTGCCCATGACGGAGTGTAGCCGTACAACCGCTCAGTTGCATACCTTTCGCAAAGAATGTTGAAACAGAGAACGCTGACTGTTTCAGCATTGGGATCGGCGGCGAGAGCTTCTCGCTCTGGTCCAGTAAGCAGGTTCTTCCACTGTCGAACAGGAGGTGACGGTGCCGCTGGATTATTGTCCCGCAAGTAAACGATCAGAGCTTGTGTGCCGTCCTTCTGAGCGATATTCTTCAGAGAAGCGTCCAGAGGGTTGCCTTCGATACCCAAAGTTTGTAGTTGGTACAAACTCCCCAATTCATACGGCAGACTTGCCAAATGATTATCGAAGATGTAGAACTCCTTCAGCTGCGTTAGCAGCCCCACTTCGGGCGGAAGCGTCGTGAGTTGGTTTCCAGAGAGATCTAGAAGTTCGAGATGCCGTAACTTCGAGACCTCGGGGGGGGACGATGGTGAGGGCGTTGTGGTTGAGGTAAAGGTTGATCAAGAATGTGAAGGTGAACAGACCGTTGGATCCTGGAAGATTCTTGATATTCATCCCACCCATATCCAGAGAGCCCCAGGTGTTCTGTGGGGGTTTAATGGCCGTCGAGGGGCGAGGGGCTTCGGAGATCGGGGCAACGTTCGCGGGTGGATGATTGGTTGTGGAGGGAGAGTTCGTTGCGGGATCGGGTGTGGAATTGGTGGCTGTTGCGGAGGATGACTCGGGGGACTCTTTGGACGATCGTCCGTTGGCGGGTTCAGGTTTGGGTGAGGTGATTGTGATACTTTTGGAATTGGGGTTGGTGATCGGGATTGCGGATTTGGGGACAGTGCGGGACGCCATAGCGCTTGCTCGGGCTCGGTGGTGAGGGGACCGAGATTGGCGAATCATCTGCACAGGAGCATTTATCAGTATTGAGGAACGAAATGTGGATTAAGAAGGGGAAAGGGGATAAGATTCAATGGATAGAGAAATTCAGGAGCAACCAAGAATATTCGACACTCACATCGCATTTCAGTAGCTGTTGCTGCCAATGAGGTGATATGATCTGGCCCGCGGGAGATCCTTGAGCTATCAGGTGTTGTTGTTGCTGCTGCTGGTGCGAATGGCCGTTGGGGGGTGAAGGGTAGTGGGATAAGGAGTTCTGGTGGTGGTGCATGGGAGCATGCGACAGCGGGTGGTGCCCTGGATGGTGCTGGAGCGCGCCATTGGTGTACAGTGGATAGCCTGGGGATTGTAGAGGCGGCACCCCTACGCCGACTGGCTGCGACCCGGGGACTAGTATTGAGTGGGAGTGGTTAGCTGCCGCGGCCGTCGTAGCACGACCCCAAGCGGTGTGGTCATGGTGGGTGGATAGCTTGTGGGTAATGCCTGGCGACTGTTGAGAATAGTACATCGCATTGGCTGTAGGCTGGTGGCGTCGACGAGGAGGGTGAATCGGCACTGGTCACTGGAACGACTGGAGCCAGGAACTAGGGCTTCAGTGATGTGATCTGGCCGCCTAGACGACTGAAGATGGCAGAGTAGCGGGCAGAAAACGCGACAAAAGGGCTATGAGCGGTGGGCTGGCGCTAATCAAAGGGTCGTCGTCGTCGTTGGTAGTGATGACCAGAGCCGCTTTGTTGTCGTGCACGATGAGCAAGCCTTGTTCGTGTCGTGCGAAATTGCTGACTCAGCCTCCCCGCAGTGGGGATCAACACAGCCAGCGTCCGAACACTAATCCTCTTTTCTCAACCATTTTCTCTACGCTTACGCTTCCATTCGTTCCAATTTCTAATAACTTGGTTATGATCAACTGACGATCCCTAGGGTTACTCTCATATTCAGAAGCTTCACAAGCCTCCGGTCTTTGACGAAGGAAGTTCTACAAGAATGCACGACGCTTTGGAGCCGAACAATACCCCCGAAAACAAAAGGGTACTTTCTGGGTAGTAAACATGATCGATAACGAATCTGAGAGGTGTGGTGCTTCGGACTGCAATAAAAAACCCCATATTCAGGTCGTTTATTCGGTCAACTTTGTCGAGGGTACACTCTAGCCGACAAAGGCATCGTTTTTCGACAATACCCTGGGATATTGACTCTGTCAAAGGCACTCACGTCTCCCCCAAAGTCTTCGTCTTTTCTTCTATCTCACCCTAGGACCCGTGTTGTATTTTCTCTCGAAGTTGCACTGGCTCGTCTTTCAACTCAACTACTTGGTCGCTACTTGGGGCCTCGACCTCTGTCAATCACTCAAAGGTCGTTGTTTGTACAATCCTTTTAATATCGACTGGCTTTCTCGAAGTGCTGGGAATCCGGGACCGTCGGCACTCTACCTCCAATCCCTCGTATGTCGTGATATCCCAAAAAACTTGCCCATTGCTGCTCCACGAGCTGCCGATGTTCCAACCATCAGGCAGTCGATCGGTGAACTCACGGCATCTATCAAAGAACTCCACCAATAGAATTTCGAACGATGCCGTCAAGAGTGTCAAGTGGTGCTCCCTCTTATCCGTGTCCTCCCACTCGAAGTGCTGGGAGAAATCTTTACATTCAGAACTGCAGACCTAGATTCCTACCGGGGAAACGGCACCGTAACCAAGGCTACATCGGTAGATCTCTGCCTTGTTTGCAAGGCTTGCCAAGATGCTGCACTGGCTACGTCTCGTCTATAGAGCAATCTCGCGGAGTACTTTTCTCCTGAGCTCTTCGAATAATCAGCGGATCGCTGGCTTCGCCGATCTGGCGCTGTGCCCAGAACTCTCACAACAACTAGGCCTGTAATCCACGATTTCGACGGCTCCTGCAGTCCCGCAGACCGCGAGGCCGCTGAACTCGGATTGGCTTGCCCCCTTACAGAAGAACATACCCTCGACAAGCTTGAAATCGTTTCTGTGTCCTCTCAGTGCATCCTGGATATCTCTAATGCGATACAGTACTCCAAATCCAATCGACTTTGGCCCTGGGATTCACTTCGCGCTCTCAAGGAGTCAGAAACCATGTTTCGCAATCTTCCACCGGTTACATCCTCCAGGCTACACCTACCGGGCGCGTACGAACTTTAAAGGCGACTTGTGAAAGAACTTACCTGCGATTGTGGAAGGCCCGTCCTCCTCGCGGTCTTGCGGTATTGCACAATGTCGAGACATCATCCCTTGGTTTCCATCTCTGTAGGGCGGAGTATACAGATGCCCTTGTTCTTCAGCAATTTTTTGAAGCTCAATTCCTACTGCAGATGCAGATCCTCCGGCTGTTACGCCTCTACCTTCATTCCATCGACCTCCTAATGTAACTACGAACGCCGTTCCTGGTTGGACTGGATATATAAGCTTCGACGGTCGGGACCTTAACCACCGACCCCCTAGAAAGAAATCTTGGATGTGGTGGCCCGGGCCATTCCCGACTTCGAAAGGTTTGGCCCGCATTGATGCATCTGACACCGAAAAAATCGATCTCGAGGGCCGATCGTTTGCAGAACTGGACAGGGACCGCCCAGATGCCCTTCCCAATCTAAAAACATGAGCTGCTGAATCTCTACGACCTGCTCTATAACAAGCATCCCCAGTGAATGATCTCCTCGAAGAGAAGGAGATATAAACTTGTTCGCATGGGCCCATGGTTGAAGAAACTCTTAATCTCATTTTCGGATGACAGACATGCACGGTCAACATTCTTCCCAAGATATTGGTACGCCGGCGATCCAGGGCGGCCGGGCCTTCCCTGGCATGCTGGGCTCGAACCAGTGCTTGTTTCATGTTTTTCAATGCCCAACGCACTTGCCCCCAATCCAACGGCTTCGCATAGCTAGACTGGCTTGCTTCTCGAACGCCGGCCTGGCCATGATGACACTCCGAGCTGCTGGCCCTCAGGCAAAACACAATGTTCATGTACCACATGCATCCTTGTTCCCTTCCACTCTCGTATGACCGACGAGATCGCTGAAGCTATCTTGTCCTATGCTTCTGATTCCTGCGCAAAGTGCGTCGTTTAGCCTGTTTTACATTAGGTGATCGTGAGTGGTCTTGAGCTGTACTTATCTAGAATAAACCGACGGCCTGGAATGAACAGAATTAATCATTACCCTCCACAAGTTGATGGCACCAAGTTTTTCCCTTCACAGCGACAACCACCATAGCTTCTGCTCCATACTCTTCAAGCATCTATTTACCAGCAATAACGTACCAAGGCCGGCAGAAGTAGCCTCCATCACGCACGGCACAGAAAATCTCGCGAACGCAATCAACTGAGATATCGAAGCCCAGCTTCAGGGGAGGCTTTAGCAGCTCAGCATCAGCGTCAAACCTATCGACTTCTGCATCGACGTCTGCTGTCTCCTTCGCATCGAATGCCCCTTGAAGTTCTCGGGGGTTCTTCACTGCTGTCCTCGCGGGCGTCGGTGAATCTTGGCGCGTGGACAATGCTCTGATCGATCTTGTGGTGGATGGGCGTTTTCCATCTCGAGACAGCTGTGCGCTGGTTTGGTCGTTGAAGGGGAAGTCCAAGAACCCTTCGCATCCTGGGGAACGGGCACAAGAACTGTTCTGGTTCAGATGAGTGAGGACTTGCCTATTCGTCTGTGGCGACGCTTTTGACCGAGGGGCCGGAGTGATCTCTTCTGCACGAGCTCGCAATGCTTTCGGAATTTCGTCAACTGGATGAAGTCTTGGGAGAGAGGCAACCCTCGTTCGTGTGACTCGATTCAATCTTTGGAATTTTTTTCCTGCTATGAATGGAATGAACCGCTGGGGCCCCCCGACACCATTTTATAGCACATCCCTCCATCATTGACAGTCGCGTCATTTTATCTTGCCCTGCCATCGAGATATAATTGTATCGCTGCGGGGCCAGAGTATGCTTCTTTTTCCCGGGCATGCCCTTGCAAACCCGAGAACTTTACTCTCGACTGCGACTAGGATAGAGTGGCGATGTTCAAGGTGTTGGAACTATATGTATAAACGTCGAGGTCCTGACGCTCTGGTTCTACAACGTCCAAGTTTCAAGTTGAAGAACCGCCCTCTTTCCAGCGAGTATGCCGCGAAGGATTGCTCGGTTCATCCAGCTCCTCAGGGATCTGTCGCTCGTCGAATTCGGTATCGGCTTCAACGAATCTCCGGGCTCTCGTTAGGTCGACTCGGCCGTTGAATTCAGCCCTGCTCTCATTACCCTCATTCGAAACCCGCAATGCGAGAATGCCCTCCGCAAACTTCGTATTCTTTCTATCAAAATTATGGTTCGATGGTACCGTCTTACGATCTGTTCATTATGAAACCGAAACCACTTCCGCACCTCGAAGTTCTCGAGCTCCTCTATCAGCGGACTTTGGCCTAGGGGATATGAACCATTTCGGGATATCAATCCGGTGGATCCGGAGATCGACTCTTGGAAAGGATCGTCGCGACATGTATGGAGCATGAGCCCTTCGACTTCCATCAGGACGAGCGTCGCGGCTTCTGGGACCAGACCCAGATTGTGTTGAGCCTGGGCATGCACAACGATGGTGTGCCAAGTGATTTGGAGTCGTGTATGAGGTGTGTCTTCAGTTCGATGCTCAATATTGAATATCCAGTCAGCTAACCCGCATCACCGCTCGGCATATTCCTACCTCCGAATCGAAAACTCAGGTGCTCAGAGTCATTGATTCGCAGGGGCAAGGATACTTGGTTGGCACGTCAAGCCACCATCAGAAACATCGAAACTTCCGTCATTTGTGAACAGTGCAGTGCAAAATATGATCGGGCCTCCGAGAAATGGAACAGGCCGATGCTTGTGCTGCTGCCGCTTGATGCTACGGGGAAATCGTGAATTTCCTCGCGGTTGTCAAGTTCTTCCAATGGCTTTCATCGCATTCATGTCTAAAACGCTGCATCTGCCGTATTTTGGGCGCTGTATGGACAGTGACGCGTCGGCATCCCCGGCGTCATTACCCGCACTTTGGACTCCCAATCAATCCACTAGTCGTGGCAGCCTATCACCATCATCCCACTGCTTAAGAACAACGAAGCGTTCTCACCCAACGCGATCCACCTTCCTCTCCTGAGCCGACCCAACATGTCCAACACGGAGATCGAAGTGACCGCTCAGGAGTTGCACGAAGTCGTTCTGCCCTTGGTTAGGTCCTTTTACGTGGCTGGTCACCTCGAAATTTTGACGGCTGGTATGTGTGTATGATTCATGAAGGTGTGCCCATACTCAATTTCGAGCACGCAGGCCTACAGTTCCCCCTTTGCATATACGGCCTCATCATCTATAATTCATCTCCTGGGCGGAAACGGTGGCGGCCCTACGTTGTTATCAGCTTTTTAATACTCGGACTTTTCGTGGTTATGGCTGCCACCGACAGCGTTTATATGGCAGACCTGACGTTCAACAAAACCGGGTCGATTTTTGTAGGGTTTTTTGCAGAGAGACAAGGGCAATGGTATGGTTTGCTCGGAACCTTTTCTAGTAAAATGATCAACATCATAGGCGATGGTTTACTGGTGAGTGCTAAGTTGCCCATGAGCGCGGACCCCGTCCCTACTCAACCTAGCTATTACTCAACATAGATTTACCGTTGCTACATCATCTGGACTGACTGCCAATGGGTGGTAGTCGTACCATTCATCGCCTATCTTGGCTGTATTGGTCAGTGTCGCTGGATTTAACCGTCTGTCAATGTTTTGCTCATATTCATTGCCACCAGTTCTATCCGTTCTTTCCGCCTTGTCAACTTCTGTCGAAGCACTCTCCAAAAACCTACTCGCGTACGAATCTGCGTGGATTTTACTCTGTGTCTTTGTGAATATTTCAGTCACAGCCCTAATTTCTTTTCGCCTCGTTGGAGTTCGTAGGCGACTTCGGGCGGTGCTCGATCCATCTCACTTGGACAAATACACAAGCATCACAGCTATCCTCGTCGAATCTGCATTACCCCTTGCAGTGTTTGGCATTGTCGCTGCTGTGTTTATCATGAACCCTGGCACAAACATTGTAACACAACTCGGCTTTGCCCCGGTTGTCGCAGCTTGGTACTGTCTGAGCGTAAGTAACCTTCGCAGATTAAAAAAATGCTTGTACTGATGCTCTTTTTTGAATTGAATTTCTAGGCCATGTCTCCTCAGCTGATTATCTTTAGGGTCCTCGTTGGCAGCTCGTATACCAGCGATTTCGGCTCATCGCCAGAAATATCTAAACCAATTGAGTTCAATTCGCCGGGGCAAGCTACAACGTTTAGCTCGTCCCAGGCAGAAAGCTCTCCCCAAACCGTTTGAGGACGCCGACGAATTTGACCATCATCTGGATTCCCGCAACAGAGAGCTGTAGCCAACTGTCGGGTGGACGGTGAGGCAGGTCAGTAGGCACATTCTCAGAGCTCAAGTCTGTGAATTGGGTAGTAATACATCGTCAGAACCGGCCCAAGGGATGGTATTCCCATATGTACCAAGTTATAAACACTTTGCCTGGACGTTGAATCCGAAGCTAGCTTTTGGGCGTGCACATGTATGTACCAACTTAAACGATACGTAGCATTTCTCTGTCGAAGATTCGATGGTCATACTCGAAATCTAGATCATAAAAGCTGAGGGCCCAAGCTTTTGAACCCAAACTCGGGGAGGGATATGTCAAGGGATCGCAGCCTACACGGGACCGTGTACAGACTCCACAGGTCTGTGTATGCAGGGAGGAGGAGGAGCACCTATCCCCAAACTTCATTGGGAATCTCTTCAGGATGATACCTAGAGGAAGCAGGAACCATTGGCACTCTGACTCAAGTTGGATGGGCACTGGCAACAGCGGTCCGAAGGTAGCTACGATTCACTGGCAGACAACGAGAATTGTTTTGAAGTGCGATGTAATTGGCCAGAGCCCTGGAAGAAAGCTCAGGGCGACGCCCACTGCTTTGACCTGCATTTACCAAACATCCAACTACGCACGCAGAATCCCAGGCCAACTCGCGAAAGTGCAAGTACATTGGGAAAGCCCCGGATCGTGTTAAGTATCAGCCTCGATTAAACAGCTGGTTTGGGAGTGCATCACCGGATTTCCAACCTCAAAGCACCCCAATACGATGAAAAGTGAGTTGAGTACTCGGGCCGCAGCGCCTAGCGTCAGCCCCATGACCAACACGCTTCGATTCCTGGGATACGCTCGTCTTGCCCTATAATATCAGCCCAAATCTCCTCGCTTTCATGAGTATCTGTAAGCGGAAATAGTCAGATAGATAGCAAATACCAGGATAAGATAGGCACTATTGATTAATTTGAAGAGACTCACCCGCGTCGCTTGCGGTCCGTGGCTGGTAGACAATACCGTAGAACCAGAATGTGCCCCTTGTTGTAATGCTGCCAACGGTAAGGATATGACTTGACGTGTTGATTGAGTGGTATTTTCCATTTTCCGTCTTTGCCAACTAGTTTTGCAGCTCGCTCTTTGAAGCGGAACTCTGGATTCCTTGGATCTTTGTAGAGACTGATGCCTTCAAGAAGGTTTGGAATTCGATGTTGCTTGAGAATTGAGAGCAGGTAATATTTAATTATTGTTGAATCAAGGCTATGAGACGGGTGGCGGACTTACCAACAGAATTTGCCGAACGAAACGAGCCTCCGAATCGCTTGCACCAGAGTCACCGGACGATCCTAAGTCAAGATCATCCAGCCAACGCATCTCCCTATGTAGCTTCATATGCAGGTTGAAGTCGAGATAATAAACCGACTTCGGACACATCCATCTGTATTGAAGAGACTCCTTTTGTAGGGTAGCTTTTATTTTCACGGCCCGTTCTTCAAAGTTTGTGAGTGCCTGCCGTGTGTCGTGGTCCATCGTTTACAGATGGAGAAGCTTCGCGCTGCGACAATTCGTACTCTAAAGGACGCTGCATTCTGTGTCCCGGTGTCCGACATCCGCAGTATCCTCCATGCCGAGGTGAGACTCGAGAACGATTCGGATTTTCTCAACGTGGCTGCCTTTATCGTACGTGTTGAGTGATTCCGCCACTTCCATCGTGGCCCAAACGAGTTCGCCAAAAGCCTCCATATCAATGACACTCCCAATGTCGCTCACATCCGCTTCTGATTCGATCCACACATGCAGCGTCAACAATTTCAGTTTGGGAGCGATCATAGTGGGGAACGCTTGGAGGAGGATACGAAGCGTGTGTGTGCCCAAGACCGCTACTTCTAGTCCGAACAGCTCGGGGGATAGGTGCAGAATATTTTGAAGGCTTTCGCTGTCTTCATCACCGGGATCTACCGCTAACTGCAGCAAAGAGCACCCGGACCTACGCACTAAGCCTGCCACACTTCTGTAGACTGCGGCGGAACCAAAGGGGTAGTGAATCGAGAGATTCTCGAGGGACGGAAGGGTAAGATTGTTGATGTGGGCGCAAAAGGCACCTCCAGCAACATGTAGGCGAAGCCAAAGGGTCCGTAGGGCATGAGATGTGAAGGGGGCTGATGAAGGGAGTATGGCGTCTCTCGGAACATGACAATCCAGGGCCTGCAGATGCGCGGTTGGGCCGGATTCAAG
Organism: Candolleomyces aberdarensis; assembly: GCA_004126415.1. Lineage (NCBI taxonomy): Eukaryota > Fungi > Basidiomycota > Agaricomycetes > Agaricales > Psathyrellaceae > Candolleomyces > Candolleomyces aberdarensis. The sequence goes on from SDEE01000183.1 coordinate 14,693, forward strand.
CAAGGTTTTGTACAACCCTCGCTTGGGTGCGAATTCTTCGAAGGAGTGTAGCTGGTTCCATGGGAGGATGAAAGTGACTGGCCATTGACGTCCTGATAGATCGGAATCGAGTGTTCGGAACGTATCCAACCCGACGGTTCAAAGTCTTGGAACGTCCAGAAAACAGTCCATATGCGAATCTTCATTTGAAAGGAAAAGAGCTTTGGTAAGCGCCGGCTCATCCAAGCGTAGGCTTAGCTTTGTGAGTTCTAGATATCTTCCTTTCTGGGGCATAAGGAATTCCTGGAACATGTCGAAAGGTAGGCCAAGTTGAACCTCGGACCACCGATGGCAATCGTTGATGAGAATAGTAAGGGTGGAGTAGGCCGCCGCTTTCTCTTCAGGCTTCCACAAATCACCGGTGACCGACCGATTAGCATGGAACCTAAACGATATAGGTAGGGGCCCTGACAATCGCAGACACTTGACGAGGTAGTTGTTGATCCTTGCTGTCCGTTCGCCACGGTATAAGGTGACGTCTAGCCAAGGGTGGAAGTCGAAGCTGCTATTCAAGATACTTTGGGCCCAGAGGTCTGGCAGAGAGATAGCAATGGACAGCCATGTGCGGGAGACTCTGCACAGGGCAGGCAGTGCGCTGGACCCAACTCGCAGAAAGATGAGACCCCAGAGTTCGTTTGGGATTGATTCAGCAGGGTTGACGATGGTGGGAAGCTGCTTGGCTTTGACAAGTCGTTGTAGGATCGCTGTACTGGAAGGCATTCCAGGGAGAATAATGTGGAAGATGGATGTTGGTTCAATTTATGTCACAGCCGGGTCAAACAGTGCCGGTGTCGGACTTCAAAGATAAACGATTCCTTCGCGAGTGATAGATATAGTAGGCCAAGAAATTAGATACGAGCCTGTATATTGAGCACAACGTCGCTACGATACTCTCGTCAGACGCGATACCAACGCCCGCACACCGGTTTCTACCCATCCGCTCGGAATGTTCGCTGGACCGGTCATAAATCCAGCACCCATCACCCTCCTTGTGTAAAAACCCATCGAGAAGGCAACCCAAACTAAAACCCAAGCGTAACCGATGCTCTTCTGCAAAAGTCGTGTGCGAGGGGACGGGCCAACCAAAACGACGAATGAACGGATAACAACGATTTCTAATGCGAGGGCCAGGGGTTGGAGAGCGAAAGTGGTGAAAACTCCACCGAGAAGGGGTGGCTTCTCCCAGTTCGGAGGTGGTATGGGGTAGAGTGGTTGGAGGAGCGCGTGGTATTCGCCTGCGAGGTGTAACAGCCCCGACAAGACAAATACCATCGATACTTGCACCCCGGACCGCCAGGGTAAGGGTGTCCGCAGAGGCAGAGAGTCGAAAATGTACGTCGAAATGGAAGTCAAGTGCCCCCGCATAAGCTGGTGCCAACACCGACCCCAGGCCCGGCGGACGGTGTACGCCTCCCTGATGTCCCCGAAGAGTGGTGGCCAATCGTTGGGGCGGGTATGGCCAAGGCCGACGCTGGGAATCGCGTAGAGGTAGTACATTATGTTGAGCCCCGTGTAGATCATCCCTACGTGAAGGAAAGGGAGCGGGCTGAGGAGGGTGACGGATGACGGATAAGGCAAAAAATATGGGAAGCGGTCGGCGACGGTATTGAGTGCGTCCAGAGCGAAGAAATTGAGTAGAAATAACACGATGCGTTTCTTGAGGAATTCTGCACGCGATTCCGTTTCCTTCGTCTGCTTTGCTGGCCGTCGTGTCCCCATCGCAGACCTCGGCGCCATGCGCGAATTGCACGCCTCTCTGAGGCACCCCTTCCATCCCACCGTCTCGTTACGCGTTCGGAGGTGGGGCAGCGCAATTAAGCAATGAACCCCTACGAATATGGTTGTTGTTGCATTGCACCCAATGGCGTGGTCAAAAAACACATCACCCGTCCCAGCACGCAGGACGAGGTGTGCCCAAAACAACACCAGAATGCTGGGCAAAAGCCAATCCTTCCATCCTAACGGCTTATTAGTGCGTTGGTTTATACATATTTTAATCGCAATACAGAGAATGAGGAGGGCCTCGAGGAGGATGAAGAGAACGAGCGACTGGGCGTAGTGGAGGATAAAGGGAAAGGATGGGTTGGCCGGCATGTTGCCGGCAATCAATTAACCACTAAGAAATGGCCCCTAAATTCTTGACAGCATTCCTCCACCTGTACCATTCTCGCCCTCTTTTCCTCCTGGATTGCCATGAGCGGTCTACCATTAACCACTCCGAATAGCATGGGAATTTTCAGCCTAATTGATTCAGTTCTCCCAGATGAAATTTTGGAACTGATTTTCAACTTCTTTGGGCCGGACAATCTTCACGTACTCTGCGCAGTCTCCCACAGATGGAGATCTATCGCGCTCTCCCAACACCATCTATGGGCGCAAGGCCTCCCGAGATACATATTTCTTCACCAATCGCAGAACAAGAACCCTCGCCACGCTCACGATCGCAGCAGGAGCCGGTTCTTCGACCACATCCGACAGTGTCTACACAGGTCCGGCACTCAACCCATTTCGTTCCTGTTTAAATACAGCTATCTCTTAGACCTGGACAATCTCTTGCCGTCGTCTGAGAGAGATGCTCTTTGCTCGATTCTTTCACCTCTCGTGGAGGAGTGCTGCAGGTGGTTCGATGTTGGTTTTTCGCCCTTGCCCATGGACGTGTTTCAAGATATAATAGGTTGCAGGGTCAAAGGCAAGGGTTTGAAGGAGCTTAGGACGCTCGGACTACGTATATGGCCGTCAGTGTCTCCACCAGTCGACGGTGAAAGCGATTCGACCGAATCAAACCTATCACCACCGACTTCGCCAATTCCCATCGATTGCTTTTCGAATGCACCAAACCTCCGAAATGTCGACCTAAATTTACAGTTGATGTTTAGATATGGCCAGGCAGAACGACGACGGCCTATCAAAATTGACCTCCCATGGGCACAACTCGAATCGTTCAAGTATGCTTCGTACCGCGATGATGGAGCATACTGCGCCTTGCTCCAGGCCCACCAGGAATTGTCAGTTTCCTCTCGGCTGCAGGTTTTAGACCTGTTCGTAACCCGGGCCGTGGCTCTCCCAATGATCCCATTCACGTCCCTCTCTTTACATACACTCCATCTTCGCCTCGGCCTGAATCCGGATGTATTCTATTCCCACCTCGACACACTCACCCTCCCCTCCCTCCAAGATCTCGAGATACGCGGTCCATTTGACCTCGGTATAGATGTCAATATTGCTCCGGTCGCTTCCCCAGTCGTCAACACCCTCTACACCACGGTGAGAAGACTGATAACAAGGTCTGGGTGTTTCCTGAAACAGCTGGGACTGGACATGGGGTGGTCAGGTGGAGACGATGGAGATCAGCAGTGGGAAGGGCTAAGCAGGATTTTGGTTTTATCACCCGGTCTCCGAGTGCTGGACGTCGCTATATCCCATGGCCAGGAGAGCAGTCGGACACTCCAGGGACTTACCGTTGACGAAGAAGTGGACTACCTCTGCGATACTCTCCTTCCAGACTTACGGGTTCTGACATTCCGTCTGGTCTCACTTCCAACTCCGGATGCAGACTCGGATCGGGAAGGGCAGGATTTGACAACGACAACAGCAGGGGAGGATGGGGTAGAGGACGCATGGAGGACCATGGAATTGGTCCATATTTTTGATTTGGCCTCTTTCGAGCGTTTGATTCGCTCCAGGACGAAGTTCACATCTGTGACTTCCAGGAGCTGCGTACCACCCCTCGTTCAAGTTCGGGTTGTGCTCCCTGAAGACGCGGTGGCCAGTACGGGCCCTTTGCTGCGGCGAGTCCAACGCGCTTGCAATTTCGAAGTAGAACGCTCCGCCAACGATGCTGAAGGCACGGATGTAACAAGCTATCGCTGGAAGGGTTTCTATCAAGACCACGAGGTTTTGGTCCTGCGGCGCCGGTCTATCGTCAATGATCCTCAGGGCGCGGAAGCCATTGACAGGGAAGAAGAGGAGGAAATTACAACGCACTCAGTTAGAACTTATCCAACAAGCTGGACATGGGACGACGATATACAAGGTGAGAGTTCTGAAGATTGCTGTTGTTTTAACTGCCGCCGACGACTAAACGGGTCTTTGAATGGGTTTTAGAATAGGTAGAAGATTCGATAATTCAGACCCGGTGATATAGTAGCATCCGAAATTTGAAGCGACTCGGAGAAGCAATGTAAACCGGGAAAAAGCGACCACTGGGCGTGGTGGAGGGTGAATACAGGTAGGCCGGCGTGGTATCGGCAATCAATCAATCACTTTGGGGAAAATGTTCGATGAGAGTCGTCAACGGCCAATTCGTTCGCCTTGTCAATCCTTCACAGTCATCCTCCATGTCCGAAGCACCAAACCCCCTTTCTCAATATTTCGCCACCAATTCTTCCCCAAATCCCATCGAACTTGCGACCATAAGGAAAGAAATCGATCAATACGACATCGCCATCGGGAAAATCCGACTGGAACTACGGAATCTCGAAGCTGGGCGGCAAAGGTACGAGGGGTTGCTCTCTCCTCTGCGCCGAAAGCCTCTTCCACTAGAAATCTTGGGAGAGGTATTCTCCTATCTCATTTACCCCCTTTTCTCCGAATTGGATGAATTGCACGAATTTGTTGGCATGGTAGGGTACGATGTGGGGAGTGGTCGCAACGCGTTGATCAATCTTTGCCTGGTGTGCAAGGCATGGAGAGATGCCGTGTACGCCACGCCACCTCTGTGGAGTCGAGTAGACATATACTGGGACTCACTTGATTTCGAAAAGGTGAACCAATGGCTCAACCGTTCCCGAGGTGTTCCAAAATCACTCGTTATCTACCCCCATGATTTGTCACAGGAATTGACAGACGATCACCTCACCATCCTGGAGGAACTTCTGACGGCGGGCCCACCCCTCGGTCGTCTGGACCTACGCATGTCGAATGGGCCAGAGGAAGATGAAGCGCATCTCCAACGCCTGGCGGATCTGTTGAAACCCGTCCTGGATGTCAAGTTTCCCCCTCCACCATGGAACTCATTAAAATCCTTTACACTCCAATTTTCCGGATCGAACGCTGAAATATCCGACGTCGTGATTCCTCGTTTCCCCCACCTCAAAAGTCTTCATCTTCGACTTCCTTCCTTTTATGATGAGGATCCCTGGGACGATGATCACCAGTCGGTGCCGTTCGATATACCGCAAGATATCCTCGAAGGGCTCACGAACTTGACACTGAGCAACTGCGATTGGACAGGCTGCACCATCCTTGCCCTTATACGATGGTGTAAAAACGTTAAGACCTTGACCGTCAGACACCCCAGCGGATGGTTAATAAACCTGGATTCACCGTTCCTTCAGGGACTTACTTCTACCGGTATACCGCTTCCAGCAGTCCAAAGTCTCCGACTTGGAAATCTTTGCCGCGAGCAAAGCGATATTTTGCGATTTCTCCGAACGCCATCCCTCGTCGAATTGGACCTTAGCTTCGATCTTTTGAATGCGGATGGTAATTTTGAATACCCCGAAGAAGCAGAATACCAGTATCCCAATCTCGAATCCCTCAAATCGAACATTTTATCACTTGTGAAGAACCCCACTTCCATTGATTGCGACGTCGACCTCCGCCGCCTCCGACTGCATAATCTATACATTTCTGCAAACAGTTTGGCATCCATCCTCACCAGCCTCCCTTCCCTATCACACCTCACCCTAGATGAGGTTTGGTTCGACTCGACTTTATTCAAGCAGCTTGAAGCGGCCGGAACAAAGTGCCTCCCCCGGCTTGAAGTCCTCGAACTCCTCAACGTCCCGGAATGCTTTCACATTCCGGACGTCTACGCGTTTGTGGCTTCGAGGAGATCATTTGGGCAACCTGGCATTACTGGGATGGAGGGTACCGCAGGCCTGAGGGAGTTGACCATGACCGTTACCCCACCGCCGAAGGACTCTGGGTCAGGGCTTCGTAACGCGGAGCGCGTTTTAAGAGAACAGTATAATTTGACTGCCAATTTAGGTTACATGCATTCGAAATAAGGCTGACCGTGTCATTCCCATTGTTTTTCCTCTTCACTTTGGACAACTTTCGTACTCAGAATGTTGTATTACCGTGTCTGAGCTACTTATATATCTGTGTTTACATTTGGTCGACACCTTATTGCCACGCCCAGGCCGAGTATGTTTTAACTGCGAATGCCGAAGGTTCATCATCATCACCATCTCCATCCTTGTTAACGGTTTCTACAATCTGAGGACCATAAGCAATCGACTGGCGTCGCAGAAGCATGACTTCATTGACTTGCTCGTAAGCCTTCCAGTGATAGCTGGCAGCTCCATACAGCTCCGAGTCTTTGTCCAAATCATCAGCGAGTTGAGCTTGTTCAACCTTGAAATCGCAAGCGAGCTGGATTCGCTGCAGCAGACGACCGGTGATGGAGGGACATTCAGGGAGCACCAGTCGAACCTCAACAAGGCGTGGTGGGAGGCAAGCTACTGATCGCGTTCTGGAGCGAATCAATTGCTCGAAAGAGCTCAGATCGAAGATTTGGGCCATGTCCATCGCACCCCAGGCATCCAGTGCTGGTTCCTCCTCTTGGTCCTCCCCTGCCTCCTCATATTCTTCTCCTGCTTCCTCTTGCTCCTCTTCGCCTTCCTCCTCCTCGGCCTGTCCCTCCTCTCCCTCCTCCTCTATGGTTGTCATTATCGTCAAATCCGACCCAGTATGCGATTGTTGGCCTGAGCCTCCACCGGGAGAAGGAAGAGAGACCAGGCGGAACGTCAAAATCTGCAAGTCTGGAAGCGGAGCGTCGCACAGGTAGCTCACTCCTTCGCCAACGGTGAGCCCCTGGAGTGTCCGACTGCTCTCCTGGCCGTGGGATATAGCGACGTCCAATTCTTGGAGATGGGGTGATAAACTCAGAATCCTGCTCAGCCCCTCCCATTGTTGATCTGGATCGTCTCCGAGTGACCAGCCCATATCCAGTGCCAGCTTTTTCAAAGGACATTGGGACCTTAGGATCAGTTGTCGAACTGTGATGTAGAGATTGTCGTTGTTGTCGTCATCAATACCGACCATACCGAACGGACCGCGTATCTCGAGGTCTTGGAGGGAAGGGAGGGTGAGCGTGTCGAGGTGGGAATAGAATACATCCGGATTGAGACCGAGTCGAAGGTGGAGGGTATGCAAAGTGGTGGAAGTGAAGGAGAGAGTTGGGATAGGCGAGAGCCTGTTCACCGACAGGTCTAAGACCTGTAATCGAGAGGGAGTCATCGATGATTCCTCGTTGCACGCCTGGAGCAAAGACCCGTACGCTCCATCGTCGCGGAAAGATGTGCACTTGAACGATTCGAGTTGTGCCCACGGAAGGTCAATTTTGATTGGCCGTTGGTCGTTCCCGTTGAGCGCAAAATGTAAGCTCAGCTCGACATCTCGAAGGTTTGGCGCATTGGAAAAGCAGTCGATCGTGAAGGGAATTGATACGAGGGGTGGTTCGGCCCAGTCACCTTCATAGCCATCCCCGGTGTTAGCTGGCGGGGCCCACGACGGCATCAAATCCAGCTTGAGTTCTCGAAGCTCCTTCAAAACTTTGCCTTTGACCTTGCTGTTCATTAGATCTTGAAACAAGTCCATAGGTATCCAGAACCCGACACCATGCCACCTGCAACATTCGTTTATAAGGGGTGAAAGCCTCGAGTGGAGCACGTCCCTCTCAGCTGCAGCCCAGATTTTGTCCATCCCCTTGAAAAAGCAACATTGAAGATAGAACGAAATGGGGTGGGTGCCAGACTTGCGCAGAGCTTGTCGGATGATGTGGTCAAATAGAAGACGTCGAGGGTTAGGGCGGTGCGGGTCCTTGTCCGGGGATTGTGCGAGTATGATGAAGGTCGGTAGGCTTCGCGCCCAGAGATCATGCCGGGAGAGAGCGATTGACTTCCACCGTTGGCAGACATCGCAGAGTTCTTGAAAATATAGTGGTTCGACAAAGCCGAATATCAGTTCCAAAATCTCGTTTGGAAGCAGTAATTCAATTAGGCTGAGATTTTCGACGGTATTTGAAGGAGGTAATGGTGAATTCCCCATAGAACTCAAGGAAGAGATTAGTACAGGTGGCAGCAAACAGACAAGGAACAAACGGGAACGGTCCTTCAGCGCGATCTCCGGACTGATCTGATCAGCTTTGTTTATCTTATCTGATACTCTGATGACGTGGTTATACACCGCGGCTGTGATGACGGTCCTCCTTGATCCTTTCGACGACCATGGCTCTTCTCCTCACCGTCTTTTTGATAGTCTTCGTGACGCAGCTAATATCATGGATAGGCCAAAAAGTGCTGCTCGAATGGGTGAGTTCATATAACATTCTATTCCCTATGGAATTTACAATGGAATGGGACTAGGCCTACACTCTCTACCTTCGAGTGACCCGGTCGTCGTCTGCCTCGAAACAAAGGGCACTCAAAACCGAGATTCTGAACAACAAATCCGAACTACTAAGGACTAGTGCTCAAGACCACTTCGCGAAGTGGGCGAAGCTACGAAGGAGCGTGGATAAAGGTCTAGCAGACCTGGAGAAACTCAGTGCGTGGCCCGCTCCACGTCATGACCCGGATCCATCGTTTGGCTGACCTGTAGCTGCACCCTTAGACTCCGAAATCGCGTCTTCCAAGTCAGCCTTCTCTGTGAAGTTCAACGGAGCAATCTGGGCCCTCACAACGGGTGTCGACCTATTCATTGGGTGGTGGTACCGAAGGCAACCTGTGTTTTTCCTCCCCCCAACCTGGCTAGGTCCCTTGACGTGGTGGCTATCTTTTCCATTTGCGCCAGCAGGTGCGTATCCTTGCCACGTCGTAGTGCTGCTGCTGTTCTGACCGTTCGTGTAGGCTCGGTCAGCGTGGGTGTATGGTCAATTGCCTGCAAACGCTTCCTCGGCGTGCTCGAGCGATCGGTCAAAGCATACTTCGAAGAGACGATTGTTGCCACCCCAGGGCCTTCAAAAGAGACCTCCCCGAGTGCGAGTGCTAAAGCCTCTCCGAAACCATCCCACAAAGCTACTGTTGAGTCCGAGGACGATAGCTCATGAACGCTATGATTCTACCTGCATCGACCCGGATTGACATTGTATTGTGTTGTACAGATTCTGTGATTTTATAGTGGTACTCGCGGGGCTCCATGTCGCTTAATATCATCTGATATCTCGCTCACTTGCTCATGGAATCATATGTGGTTCCGTCCCTCGTCCCTCCGAGAAATTCCCTCATCTCAAGCGGTTCTGACTGATGAGTGAGTCAATACTTCTTCCTTCGACAGAGAAAGCTAACTCAAAACACTCAGATTCGTGTCTGCTTTCTAAAACTTGTGTCTCATATGAACCTCGAACAATGTAGCGCTCGGAGCTGTTTGCGTGTGTTAACGAGAGCCGCCAAAGGCGTACATGAGGCACGAGGTGATTGTTTGTGTACACGTTGACATCCGGTACACGCGTCCCAACCCTTTGTGAAATGACAACCACGGACATGGCTAACCCTCCCGCTAAGATTGACTCGGTAAGCCCTCTTCCACCGGTTCAGACGGCTGTCTGAAGACTGACGAGATGGATATGATAGACGCCCGCCTCTACGGTGCAAGAACAGCCTATTCTCGACAATACCAGTCGTACCAAACTCCTATCTCTGCTTTGCAACGCGACCTACGATGATGTGGACACTGAACTTGCAGCCTCTTATGTCATCGAGAAGTGTTTAGAGCTGTGCGGTGGCTCGAAAGAGCTTCTATCGCAAACTTTACAGACCAGATTCGTGGACGACAGGACGCCTCTCTTCTGGGTGGTTTGTCATATCAAATCGCTCTCGAAAGACGCTACGACCATCCAACCAATCATCAGACAATTGCTTGACCATTGTGGCCCGGTGGTGCCGAGCACCGTCTCTGACGATGTTGACTTGGCTTGTTGTGCTAGGGGCGATTGGAAGTCCCATCAGCTGCTACGTCAACATCGTCGTGTAGACAGCGATACTGCTCCTCTTGCAACAGTCGCGTGGAAAAAGAGCGAACATATGAAAATCACAGTCTGGACTTTCAAATTCCCTCAATTCCTTGATCAGATGTTGCTAGTAGGGGGTGTTGGTACTGCGTGGATCACATACTGTGAGTTCCACTTAACTTCCAGCTGCTCCTTAATGTAATAGAATGTACTTTCAGGGAGTGTATACAATCTCACGTTCTCCAAGACGGCGGGTGACAAGTGGATTATGCGGGTAGAACGTGTCAGGTCTCGTCCATGGAATAAAGCTCATGAACCCCAGTCCTTCGAGCTCAACGTGCACAAGCTTCGCCTCTATGGTATCAGCCTCTTTATTTCCCTCACTTCGAGAGCATACTAATGATGCGCTTCCACAATACTAGCTGACGCAAAACACGAAAAATGGGAGACGGATACGGAGAAACGTACTGGGAAATTCTCCCAGCTCGCTTCGAAGGATGGCTTAAAGGTTGATTTTCTGCGACAGCGGTACGCCAATTGTGGTTCTGCGACAAGCTTGTTCGCGCTCTTAATTGATTGATGGCTCTAGAACTAATTTCTGCGACAAAACTCGGGCGCTTGCCATCACGCTTTCTCTCTGTGAATGGAAGGAGGTCTAAGAGTAGCCCGACTGGTTGGTGCCTTTGTTTGGCGATTTGGCCTGCTGTTAGCTTCCCGATCTTGCTTCGAAGGTGACCAGCCCTCTCGCCTTCTAAAGCCAGTACAGATCGAGCGGACATATTGAGATCGCGTGTCGGTGGATGTCTTCGAATACCATATGTCTCTTTTATACGACTGAAAATGGAACCCTTGTATTTCCTTCTAGTCTCGTATTTTCCCATTGGGAATGTGAACATACTCGATTTAATTGGCTTTATGGCTGCGTTGGACGCTCCCAGAGCACGTCGCAATGTTTACCTGGGCCGGCAAAAGCACACATCAGGCACGAGGCGATATTGATTACTGTTGACATCTAATACACGCAACCCACCTTTCCTTGTGCGATGACAACCACGGACATGGCTGGCCCTAGCACTAAGATCGGAACGAAAGAATCAGTAAGCTCTACTTGGACCGATTCAGTAATCCCAGCTGAAGTCCGACGAAATGCAGGCCCCCGCGTTCACGCCGCAAGACCTCACTGTTCTCGACAACCCCATCCGTGCCAAATTCGTCTCATTGATCTGTAATGCAGCATACAGTGCTTCGGACGAAGACGGGGCCTCTACCTTCATCGAGAAGTGCTTAGAGCTGTGTGGAGGCTCGAAAGAGCTCCTCTCTCAAGTATTCCAAACTCGATTCATGGAAAAGAGAATACCTTTGTTCTTGGTATTGTGCCACACCCGGAGGCTTGCTGGTAGCGAGACAACCATTCCTCCACTCATCACCCACTTGCTCCATCACTTGGAGCTATCGGGATCGGCACTTGATGACATGGAATTGGCCTGCTGCGTCCATGAGCACATCCGGCTCTATCAGCTCATACGTCGGGGCTACCTCCAATGCAGCGACACTATCACATTTGGTTCTTGGCAGGGTGATCGTTACGAGTGCTCTATCAAGATTCCTGAGTTCATTGACAAGATGGTGATTTCCCAGAAGATCCGTGCTCCCTTCATGGCTCGGTGTGAGTGGTCTGACTCCCTGTCGCTTTGCATCTGGACCGCTGAAAGAAACGCGCTATTTAGGGACAATATTCGATCTGATCTTCTCTGCGACGCCCGGCGATAAGTGGGTAGTGCGATTAGAAATCAAGGCTGCTCATCCATGGAAACAGTTGGAGCGGCCGGGTGCGCTCGAGTTGAATATACATAAAGTTCGACTTTATGGTATTTCCAACCGCTTTCCAACCCCAAACTGCGCTGAACAAGATTCAACTTGCAGGAAAGTCATGACAAGTGGGTGACCGATTGCAAGAAAATCGATACAAAGATCAAAGGTTTCCCGACCAACGTCCTAAAGATAGATTTTCTACGCGAGTGGTATGTCCATTCATGGGTGTAAGATTCTGGCTTCTTTGAGCTCATGGAAAGCTGTAGGGACGACTTTCTCGACGAGAGACGGACACTCGCCGTGACTGTTGCGCTTACCAACTGGCAGTGGTATTGACAATTCGGAGAGGCCCTCAGAGCGAATGATGGACTCTGTTTGGCCTGTTTAATTGACATCACATTACCCCGGATCACATACTTCTATCCGACAGGCAGAATTTGAAGGGCCTTTCAAGCCACCCTCACAGGATCAGCGCCACTCAGCTGTCAGACAGTGATTTTCTTTCAAGGTGTTCCGCAGCTCTAGTGTCAGTATTTTTCAGATTTTTCAGATGAAGTCCAAGCCCCCTTAAATCAAATTTCATCAATATTCCGATTTTTGAGTTCTTTGTCGAATGCAACTCAATGAATCGTCAAGATTTCCTATCTTGACCGGGCACCGACCGGCACGAGCGCGAGCACGCCAGAGGCGTCACAGCGTAACGAGGCGAAATCGTACCTATACCGTTTATTCTCCTGCGTTAGCGAGCGCAAAATATAGACCTTCATAATTGTTGACTCCTCGAAGTGGCTAGTAGCTCGCAGGGCGCCAAGGTCTCACGGCCTCGTGTTCTTTCAAAGGTACGAACAGATAAGGAACCGATTTAGACTCGGATTACCTACCTTCTTGCCTTGCGTCAATACTCCTTGCGTTTCCATGATGGCAACCACGCATAGGGCCCGAACGTTGGACAATGCAAGAAGAATGGAGACTGTGAGCTTTCTTTGGTTGAATGGTAATGGCGAGGAGTTCAGCTGAGCAGCATGTTACGCAGGTACCACCGTTCGATGCGCAGGATCTCACCAATGCCAACAATCCTGTTCGTCAACATCTAATTTCTTTGTACACCGATAAAGGCGCCGAGATCGCTAGAGCGCTCCTCCACGAGTGCTTAAAATTACGCGATAATTCTACTTGTCCCAAGTGCTGCAAACGCGGTTTATTGACGGCGGCACCCCTCTATTTTGGATGATCTGTAACGTCAACAAACCAAGCTCAAGAGCTACCAGCCTTTCTTCGCTTCTCAAGAAACTCCTTGACTACTGCGCACCAAGTTAGTTCGCCGAGGCTATCAATGAAATGGAATCGGCATGTTGCATTTGGGATAGCAGCGACCTGTATCAACTCCTTCTACTTCACCCACTCATGCGTCATTCCACTATACCACTTCTTTCAGGGATCTTGATAGAACCGACCGTCACTGCTGACAGCGATGTGTCAATGACCTTCATAATCCCCAATTTCCTCGATAGGATGCTATTGTCAAACGCAGTCATCCTTTCATTTTTGATGCAAGGTACCGCCTCCTAGCCCCTCTTTCACTGAAATGCCGCTGAGAATTTATGGAGTAGGTTGCATATTTACTCTCGAGTTCTCCAGTAATTATGGATCGGTCTGGACCGTGACGCTGAAGAGGAAGAAGTACAATACACGACTCGGACCCATTGTGGCATATCCAGAATTCTTTCACTTCCGTCTGGCAACGCAGGGGATTCCCCGGGCACGTTGTGAGTGAATTCCAGTGTTCCTCAGACACTTGTCGGCTTAAAATGCTTTAGTTCGCTATTTCGAACTTGCTCAGGGTCCGATTTTTAGCATCAATGACAGTCAAGGACTTGACATCGACGCTTTGCGTCACAGGTAAGAGCCCTTTGCTTGTAAGAGTCGGTATTCCAGGACTTACAAGACCTAGAAATAGTTATATTGGCAAAGACTGCGAAATAGTGGGTCAGCTTGACCTCTTGACTTGGCGTGTGCTAGTGGTTCCGGAAAGTTCTAAGCCCTATGGTTACGAAGCCTATGGTTACGAAGCCTATGGTTCCAATACCTATGGAAGCGGGTACTAGTAGGGTGCCGGTGTTGGCAAGCTTTTTCTTGATTTCAGAACCTGTGACAACGGAAAATACTTACTTCTTGCTAACCTTGTCATGCCTCCCTTGGTCAACATCTACCGAAATCTCATTTCTTCTTCCTCATCTAATTCTATAAATAATTGAGGACTCCGAGTAAATTATTAATGAAAGGCCTTGGAATTGTCATGCACCAGCGCCAGCCCATACCCACCAAGTCTCTGCAACACTATCCAGCTTGGGAGTATCTTTGAGCTTTGGTAAACTTGGTGAGCTATCTGTGACTACGGAGTTCCAACGAGGCACTATTAATCCTATGATTTCTCTTTTACGTAGTCTACTTGTTGAAGTTGCGTACGGGTCGCTTTTCCCTATGATCGAAAGCCTGAGGTATGAGACTTAAGCGTTAAAGCACCCTCCGCTGACTTTTAGTTGCACCTTCTAAGTCAAGTTTTCCCTGTGAAGTTTAACCGCGCAATCTAGTTTTTCACAACGAACGTCGACCTCTTCATCGGGTGATGGTACCGAAGGCAGCCAGTGTTTTACTGTCCTCAAACCTGGCTCCGTCCCTCGACATGGTGGCTAGCCTTTCTATTTGCACAGGCAAGTACGTATCTTTGCCACGTTGTGGCGCCATTGCTGTTCGGACGGTTCATGTAGGCTCGGTCAGCGTGGGTGTATATTCAATTGCCTGCAAACGCTAAGCGCTTCCTCGGCGTGCTCGAGCGATCGGTCAACTTCGAAGAAACAATCGTTGCACCTCAGAGCGTTTAAAAGAGACATCCTCGAGTGCAAGTGCTAAAGCCTCTCTGGAACTATCCCACAAAGCTACTGTTGAGTCCGAGGACGATAGATCATGAACGCCATGATTCTACCTGCATCGACCCGGATTGACGTTGTATTGTGTTGTATAGATTATGTGATTTTATAGTGGTACTCGCGAGGCTCCATGTCGCTTAATATCATCTGATACCTCGCTCACTTGCTCATGGAATCATATGTGGTTCCGTCCCTCGTCCCTCCGAGAAATTCCCTCATCCTAAGCGGTTCTGACTGACGAGTGAGCCAATACTCCTTCCTTCGACAGAGAAAGCCAACTAAAAACACTCAAATTCACGTCTGCGTTCTAAAACCTGTGTCTCATTGTATGACCCCGAACAATACGGTAGCGCTCGGAGCTGTTTGCGTGTGTTAACGAGAGCCGCCAAAGGCATACATGAGGCACGAGGTTATTGTTTGTGGGCACGTTGAGATCTAGTACACGCGTCCCAACTCTTCTTTGTGAAACGACTACCACGGACATGACACTGCTGGGATCCAGCTTTTCTGCGATTTGCAAAATGCGTGCAAAACGGATCCAAGAAATCTTAGTTTCTGAAAACCCTCCTGCAACGCGCAAAAGACAATTATTTGCGTATTGCCGCCCGCAAAACGCCAGATTCCGCGTATTGCAGGCTGCAAAACACAAATAATCACATTTTGCACCACATTTCGGCCCAATGCGGAATAGTATCAAAATTTTCTAGTCTAAGGATGCGTTTTGCAACGATCTTGCCGAATGCAGAAAAATTGGATCCCAGCAGTGTGACTGGCCCTCCCGCTAAGATTGGAACGAATGACTCGGTAAGCCCTCTTCCACCGTTCAATACGCCTGTCTGAAGACCATCGAAATGGATATGATAGACGCCCGCGTTCACGGTCCAAGATCTCTTTGCTCTCGACAATACCATTCGTACCAAATTCTTATCTTTGCTCTGCAACGCGACCTACGACGATGTGGATACCGAACTTGCAGCTTCTTACTTCATAGAGAAGTGTTTAGAGCTGTGCGGTGGCTCGAAAGTACTTCTATCGCAAACTTTACAGACCAAATTCGTGGACCGAAGGACGCCTCTCTTCTGGGTTGTTTGTCATATCAAATGGACCGAGAACATCCCTCCGATCATCAGACAATTACTCGACCATTGTGGCTCAGTGGTGCCAAGCACGGTCTCCGACGATCTTGCTTTAGCCTGTTGTAATAGAGGCAATAAACACATCTATGAGCTGCTACGTCAGCAACATCATGTTGGCAGCGATACTACTCCTCTTGCAACTGCCGCATGGAAGGGGGGAGACTGGCCGAAAACCATCTGGGTTTTTAAATTCCCTCAATTCCTCGATCAGATGTTGATAGCAGGTGTGGTCAGCGTGACGTGGCTCTCATATTGTGAGTTCGGATTGCTTCTTATCCTTCGGCCTCTAATGAATAGAATCTATATTCAGGGAGCGTATACAATCTCACGTTCTCCACGACGCCGGGTGACGAGTGGATTATGCGGGTAGAATGTGTCAGGTCTCGTCCATGGAATAAGGTCGTTGAACCCCAGTCCTTCGAGCTTAACGTGCACAAGCTTCGCCTCTATGGTATTAGCATATTTATTTTCCTCGCTTCGAGATCGTATTAATGGTGTGCTTCACAATACTAGCTGACTCAAAACACGAAAAATGGGACACAAATACCGAGAAACGTACTGGGAAGTTCTCGCAGCTTTGCTCGAAGGATGGCTTAAAAGTTGATTTTCTGCGACAGCGGTACGTCATTTGTGGTTCTTTGACAAGCTCGCTTGTGTTCTTAATTGATTCATGTCTTTAGAACTGATTTCTGCGACAAGACTCGGGCACTTGCCATCACGCTTTCTCACTGTGAATTGAAGTATATTTAAGAGCAGTCCGAGAGGCTGATGTCCTTGTTTGGCAAGTTGGCCTGCTGCTAGCTTCACGGTATTGCTTTGAGGGTGACAGGCTCTCTCATCTTCATCGAGCGGACATATTGAGATCGTGTGTCGGTGGATGTCTCTCTATACCAAGCGTCTCTTTCCTTCTTCATACGACTGACAATGGAATCTTGTATCTCCTTCCAGTCTGTGAGTCCGTGGATCGATTATTTGACTCCCAAACAATGTAGCACCCAGAGCCGTTTACGTGTGTTCACCAGAGCCGCTAAAGGCGTGCATGTGGCACGAGGCGATTGTTTGCGTACACGTTGACATCCGGTAGTACACGCGTCCCAACCCTTCTTTGTGACATGATAACCACGGATCCTCCTTTTCCCAGTTGGCGCACAGCAACGCTCCAGTGAATCTGTAAACCACGTTTCCTATCTGGATTAGGGTTTAGAGACGTTTACGTCTCTCAAAAACTATCGACACAGGTACACATGAAGCACGACGCAAATACGCTGCCATGATGACGAAAACTTGACCTACAGACACTCTCATCCGTTGAAATAGACCCCAACATCTCTTTCTGAGTCATGACAACAACGGAGATGGCGAACTCGGACAGCACCAGTATTGGAACGAATGAATCCGTAAGCCTGGCATAGTTGCGTAGTCCTGTCTGAAGACTGACGAGATGGATACGATAGACGCCGGTGCTCACTCGGATACAAGATCTCACCGTTCTCGACAATCCCATTCGAGCCCGGTTCATCTCGTTGATCTGCACTGCAACGTATGGTGATTTGGATGAAGCAGAGGCGTCCAGCTTCATCGAGAAATTAATAGAAATCTGCGGAGGTTCGAAAGAGCTTCTATTACAAGCGCTTCAAACTCGATTCATGGATGACAGGACACCTCTATACTGGGTACTGTGCAACACTCGGTGTATTTCCGACAGTTCGACAATTATCCCTGCCCTCGTCGACAAAATGCTTGAATTCTCAGAGCTCTCAAATCAGAACATGCTAGGTGAGATGGAGCTGGCCTGTGCTCTCAAGGACCACAAAACGCTCTATCAACTCATACGCCGTCGTCACCTTCAATGCGACGATACAATCTCCAAAGGATCTTGGAAGGGTGGAGATTGGTCGAATTCTATCAGAATTCCTCAGTTCCTTGACCGAATGTTGATTTCGCGAAAAATCAGTGCTCCGCATGTCCATTGGTGTAAGTGTCATCTCCCAGCTCAACCTCGGATTGTTAAAATAATCACCTTCTAGGGACTCTCTTCGATATCACGTTCATTGTAACACCCAGTGGCAATTGGTCAATGCGACTTGAACGTGAGATCGTTCATCCCCGGAAAGCGCTCAAGTCGCCGAATCGCTTCGAGGTGAATGTACACAAAATTCGACTCTACGGTTAGTATCACATTCACCCTTGCTCCCACAAGTTATGTCAAGATGAACTGAACAGGTATTTTCTCGCAGAGAACGAAAAGCACGAAAAGTGGATGACGGACAGCAAGAAACTCAGTGGAGAGATCAGACAACTTCGGTCCAATGATGGTCTGAACATTGACTTTTTGCGGGAGTGGTAGGTCGTTCAAAATGTGTGGTGGGTGATCTGGATTTGAGCTCACAGAAAGCTGCAGGGATGATTTCTTCGACAAGCGACGAACTCTTGCGATTACTCTTACCCTTAGCGATTGGAAGTACTAGTTGAGAAATCCTCAACGGAGACTTGCCTGATAGTTGGCAAATTTCCACTCCACGCGTTGTAGGTGGATCCTGGTTTTCGACTCTCGAGTGTTCGGTACTACATACGTTCACGTTTTGATACCTATACAAACCTTGTTCCTGGATCCGACCGTGAATTTGGCTACTGCGCTCATACCAGGTGACTCGTTCACGGCCTCGTTTTGTATCTATTCATAGTTCCCAGGACCCTCTATCCTGACGAATCTCAGGTGTTCACCGTTGTCGAAGTCATCCCCACAGAGACATACAAACCCACACAAGCCACAAATAGATAAAGAATCGATTGCTATCCCTTTCTCTTTAGCCTGGTTTTGGTCGACGCTCCTTGGGTTTCCACACGATGTCCGATTGGGATTCCGAGGGGGAACTTGTTTACACAGTGAAGGCAAGTGTCACGGTGGTTTCTTTGCTTCAAGGTGTTCTTGTTGATCAGTAGCCAATGTCACCAACAGGCGCCGGAGTTTCTCTCCTCCACTACCAACCCTATACGTCGACAGCTCACCTCGCTGTTTTGTGCTGCGGTATACGACGAAGGAAGTACTGAAGCCGCTTCCAAGCTCATCGATGAATGCTTGAAGCTATGTAGCAACTCCGAAGAGCTATTGTCGCGAACCCTTCAAGCGAAGTTCATTGACGACAGCACTCCTCTTCGATGGGTTATAATCCATGCCAACGATCCAGGTTCAGACGCCACTAGTCCACCCCCTCTTGTCAAAGAACTGCTCGATCATTGTGCGCCAACGTTATCGCAGGAAGCGCGCGAACAAGTCGAGCTAGGGTGTTGCATTCTGAATAGCAACACAATGTATCAACTCATAAGGCGACACCCTCTCATATACGTCTCTGATCCGCTTCTCCCCGGAGTCCATGCGGAGCCAGCGATGAATCTCATCGGGGAATCGGTCGTCTTTAGAATCCCTAACTTCCCTGACCGGATGCTTCTGTCAAACCCTGTTGAGTATCCATTCATCATGAGATGTACGTTGGTTTTTTTTGGCTTTCACATAGCTTCGTCTACTTAACGCAAAGCAGCTAGTTTATTTGTCCTCCGGTTCTCCGCGGAATGGGACAGATGGAGAATCACCTTGAAAAGGAGGGCATACGATACTCGTCTTCAGCGCATTGAAGAGCCAAAGGAGTTTGAATTGACTCTGGACATCCTTGGCTTGGGGCAACCCAACACTGGTGAGTAGTCGTCTTCAATGCTAGACTTGCTATCTATACTGCACGACTTAAGAGCAATTTAGGCCCCAAGTCTTTGGCTTCCGGTCTTATTAAGGGCATCAAAGATGGAGTGGACTTAGGGATCTTGCGTCAGAGGTAACGGGTTTTCAATTGTAATCTTCCATATCCGAGAACTGACGAGACGTAGAAACACTTACATTGGCGGAAATCGCGAGCTCTCAGGCCGCCTTTGGCTCACAAATTGGACTACTAACAGGAGTGACTGGAGGTGATGATAGGCGATTGAAGGAAGGGAGTCTTCGGAAAATTCTTTGGTGAGCGTGCCTCACATATCTCACATACGTACTCTGAGATAGCGTGTACGACAGCTTTTTCTGTCGCGAGTCTGCAACGGTCAGTACACCCCGTGTGTATGGACAGGGATAGGCAAGCCTCCCTCGATGTGCATACTCGATAGTTCTAGATTCAATCTGATTTTTTACTTCTTGGATTCTGGGAAGCACGTCGGCGAGTTATTGATAGGCTTGAGAACCATGCCGAAGTTTGCTATTAGCACGAATTCGAACCCTGCGTCTGCGTTTTGAAATTACTTAGGTTGGGCGGTTATAGAGCGCAGAGTAGACTACAGCCAATCGAAAATGAAGCACGGCATCTGTTGACCTGTGCCTCTTGACCCGGTCGGCTTATCAAACCATATATGTTGGGGAGGAGTCCGAATTTCTCTCCGCTCCCTGTGCCATCTTCCCCGCCCGGAATACACCTGGAAGCTCCACCTATCACGAAACGGATGAATTCCTCCATGACTCCGTTCAGCGGATCTAGCCAATGAGTCCGTCGCCAGCGACACACCGAAGCTCCGTCCGCTCTGGTAGCGGCATCTCAGCCGCCAACTCGACAGCCGATCGCATGAAATTGGCACGGCTCGGGAGTATCTTTGAGCTTTGGTAAACCCGGAGCTATCTGTGACTATGGAGTTCCGACAAGGTAAGCAGGATGATTCGTGTAATTTTACCCTTCATGTGGTCTACTTGTCGTAGTCGCGTACGGGTAGCTTTCTCCCATGATCGAAAGTCTGCAGTATGAGAGACAAGAGTCAAAGCACCCTCAGGAACGTTTGCAGGGTTGTGATTCACATGAAGTGACAAGGAGCATGTGATTTTTGATGAGTGACGTCGATAATGGCGGGTGACGGAAGCGGATTCGCGGAGAGCCGACCCAAAACGGTGTTCCAAGCTTGGAGGAGAACCAACGACGCCAGCACCGAAATGCGTTCCAGCTCCGAGCTAAATAGTTCCCTTAAATTCAGCTCGGGCCACCACCCTTTCCTCCTCTTACCTCTACCACTGTCATCCCTTATCTCCCCTCGTCATCCCTACCATGTCCAACGTCACCGTCCCCGGCGTCAAGGTCCATTCCAACGTCGCCCCAAAGGCCCAGGCTGAGCTCTTCACTGAAGGCGCACTCAAGTTCCTCGCTGCTCTCCATAGAACTTTTGAAACTACTCGCCAGTCTTTGTTGACTGCTCGTGAAGATGCTCAACGCCGTTACGACTCTGGGGTTGCCCTTGACTTCCCAGCTGAGACCAAGGCCGTCCGTGAGGAGCCCTCTTGGCAATGCGCCCCACCCGCTCCTGGCTTGGAAGACAGAAGAGTGGAGATTACTGGCCCCACTGACAGGAAGATGGTCATCAACGCTTTGAACAGTGGTGCGAAGACCTTCATGGCCGATTTCGAAGGTACGCGTTGTTGTCGCCGTATGTTTCACAGACAACTCATTCTTGTCTGTCTGAACAGACTCCTCATCGCCCACCTTCGCCAATATGCTTAACGGACAGGTCAACCTGCGTGATGCAATTCGTCGCCAGATTGATTTTGAGACAGGAGGAAAGAAGTATAAGCTTGTTGAAAACCCAGCTGTCCTCATCGTTCGGTACGCTTTCGAGTTATCTTGTTTCTTCCCTATTCACTGAATCTTCTCTCAGACCTCGAGGATGGCACCTCGACGAGCCCCGTGTCACCATTGACAACATCCCCGTCTCCGGATCCATCTTCGATTTCGCCATCTTCTTCTACCACAGCGCCAAGGAGCTCGTCAAGCGAGGATTCGGCCCATACTTCTACCTCCCCAAAATGGAACACTACCTCGAAGCTCGTCTTTGGAACGACATTTTCGTGTTCTCGCAGTCATACATCGGCCTTCCTCAGGGTACGATCCGTGGAACTGTCCTTATCGAAACTCTCCCCGCTGCTTTCCAGATGGAAGAGATCCTTTTTGAGCTGAGGAATCACTCCAGTGGATTGAACTGTGGACGGTAAGCCGTGTGTCGTTATAGCTCCGAATTTTGGCTTATCTCTTCCGTAAGATGGGACTACATCTTCAGCTTTATCAAGAAGCGCCGTGCCGACCGCTCTGCTGTCCTACCAGATCGCAAGGACGTCACCATGACTGTTCCTTTCATGGACGCTTATGTTCGTCTCCTCATCAAGACCTGCCACAAGTGTGTCTCTTTCAGAATGTTATCACATGCAGCCCTTCTAACGAAGTTGCAGGCGCAAAGTTGCCGCTATGGGTGGCATGTCTGCTCAGATCCCCATCAAGGACGACCCTAAAGCCAACGAAGTCGCCATGGCCAAGGTCCGCGCTGACAAGCTCCGCGAAGTCACTGCTGGTCACGACGGTACCTGGATTGCTCATCCCCTCATCAACACGATTGCTCGCGAAATTTTCGACCAGCATATGCTCGGGCCCAACCAGGTTCGTCGATCTTCCGTGCTTTGACGTTGTTCTTTTGTGCTGATGGTTGGTTTCAGTACTACAACCTTCGTTCCGAGGTTCAGGTTGCTGCTGCCGACCTTTTGAGCACCAAAGTTCCCGGACAGATTACCCTTGAGGGTATCAAAGAGAACGTCGCTACTTGTCTCGCCTATACTGCTGCCTGGGTCGGAGGAAACGGCTGCATTCCCTTCAACTATCTCATGGAAGACGCAGCCACCGCCGAGATCACGCGTATCCAGTTGTGGCAATGGGTCAAGTACGGTCTGCGCGTAGACGATACCGGCGACGTGATCACTGCGGACTATATCGACGACCACATTGAGAAGATTCTGCCTACCATCAAGGACATCGTGAAGGGTGTGAATGAGGGCGATGTGAAGATTGCGAAGGAATATTTGAAGAGCCAGATTAGGAGGACATGGCCGAGCGAGTTCTTGACAAGCGATTTGATGGGTCATTTGGCTGTGAAGGATGGAGTTGCCGCGAGGTTCCAGAAGTCGGTGTTGTAAACGGTTTTCTCATGGATGGTGTTTGGACGTTTCCCTCTTCTTCCCTTCCCTCTCCGTGTCCCACAGCTTCCGGATTATCATCGCATCGACTCATCCTTCGTTCCCGTGTCACCAGCTAGCAGTATGTATTCACATTCGTGTATTATAGCGTAAAGTTTATGTTTTGTTTATGCATCCAAGATTCCTGAGCAAGATATTCTGTGCATTGAACAAGTTCCAGGGTTACGGGGACGTCCATGAATTCATGTGTTCCTCGGGCGCCTCTAGCAAGCCTCTAGTTGCCTGTCCGGCGTTTTTTCATCGTCTCTGTTAGTGTATCGGTTAGTACACGCGCCTGTCACGCGCGAAAGCTGGGTTCGACTCCCAGACAGAGAGTATCTATTTATTTTTACTTTCCGCGACGCAGTCCGAGGGACTCTTGAATCTTCGAATGTATTGGCAAACCCCATCTTTCCCATCTTTCCACTAGCAACGTCTCTCCAAATTCTTTGGAACTCGTGACTCCTCAACATGGAATAGACCGGTACACCCATAACTTGTGTCATTTGGCATCCCTCAGGCATCTTTTAACCTCAACCGCAATCGGACGCGGTGGACTCGTATGGAAACTCTGCCAATCAAAATTTAAGAGGCTGCGGTAGAGTTGGATATCAGCTTCCAATACGAGTACGACCTCGATATTGACGATATCCTCGAGCTGTCTTTCGAGCACCCCGAATTTCCCTGATGATATCCTGGCTGCCATCGGCCGGTCCAAGTGTGCGACTACACTCCACCTACTCCGGATTCACGACATATACATATCGTATTTCACTTTGGAACGGATCTTTACCGAACCTCATCATATCTACCTCACGTTAGACGAGGTCTATTTCGATTTGGTCCTGTTCAAACAGCTTCAAGATAACGACTATATATATTTGCTTCGTCTTGAGGTTTTTGAACTGCTTTGCCTTCCTACGGAGTTCCGTCCCCGGGACATTGATTCCTTCGTTATCGCCAGGCGCCCAGATATATACGGGAGACCGAGGATAAGGCGAGGTTCTTTTGCGATGTTGAAGATGATTCCTATTACTATTCAGAAGCCTACGGGTAAGCTTTTGAAATGCTAAGCATCTGGCAGGGATAGACGTAGAGAAGCCAGCGTTGATTTCTTGTAAAATTTGGCCGCTACTGTCCCTTTCAATGGTATTCAAGAGCGTGAAGCGTATAAATCGCTAGGCCGAAACAAATATACGTCTTCTACATAGCAGACAGTACTCTAACGTTAGAAGTGAAGAGATGCTGTGAGGTATTCTAGCGACTATACCGTACCTTTCTCTAAACCTTACATGGGCCAAACAAAGTTCTACGCTCGCAATCTTGTCCTCCGAGTCGCAAAGCCCAATCAAGGTCAAACTACGGTCCCTTTCAACGTCCGAGTTTCGGAATGATTTTCTAGAACTAACGAATCCATGAATCGGGAACGTCGAATCATTAGCGAAATATTGGAGCTTGAGAACTTCAAGACGGGGAAGGCATTTCGCTCGGGCCGCCTGGAGTCTTTTGAAGAGGGTCAACTCGAGCCACAAGTTATCCAACGTGAGATAAATTATGAAGGGGGGAAGAAGAGGATAGCCGACGGTCCGCTGGCTTGAAGAACAAGACCACGAAGTCGGAGGCGGCGTAGAGTGGCTTTGCACTGCATCACGATTGCCTGCAGTAAGTCCGCTTCCAAGGATGAGAAAAGAGGGTATCTAAATTCTGCATATCATACGCCGTCTCGTTTCGTAGCTCTAGTTCAAGTCCAGCTCGACCAAGGACGGGATTCGTACAAGGTACTACATGATGTGTTTTTTTGCCACAGATAAGATGCTGCACTCGGAATGTTCCACTCCATCTGAGAACTGGTCTTGAACGGAACGCTGGCCTTCAACTGGGTTCCCTTTCCAATGGAAGTTCTTCCGAGAGTAAGTCATCATTAAAGTTTCGAGATTCGTGCATCAGCACACAAGACCGAGAATAGTGTAGCCCGTCCAACCGCAGTCGCTTAGCTTCAAAGCGGTGATCCTGGCGAGGAGCACTTGAGAGACGTTGAATGGCACAGGCTGCTAGCCATCGCAAGGCGGGAATAGATGAAAGCTGCGCGAACTTCAGGCATAAGGGTGGGCGGTGTCTAGTCTCTCATAGTCAAACTGAACGGGTTTGTATCTAGACTTTTGGAATCTTGAAGAGGACAGAAACGATATCAACTTCCAAGTATTTGTGAATTCGAAGGATTTGAGCATTCAAGTGCCGCTGAGATATTGAGGCGTTGCAAAAAGCAATGAAGACAAAAATAATAATCTCTCTGTCTGGGAGTCGAACCCAGCTTTCGCGCGTGACAGGCGCGTGTACTAACCGATATACTAACAGAGACCTGTCGGACTTTACAGTCTTGACCACAAGGCCCGCTGTCTGACTCGGCTTCAATTCCGGGATTTTGGACAGTGACCTCTCTCCTTCCACCCACCACATTCCATTCAATGGCGACCATTCACCCGTCTCGACTGGGCTTAGTTCCCCAAGATAACTCGTCTAGAGACTCCCAAGCACGCAGGGGTCGCTCGCCATCACCGCGAGATCGATATTACTCTAGAGACCGTTCGCGCAGTAGGGAGAGGGAACGCAGGAATGATGAGAGGAGAGACAGGGATAGGCGAGAAAGCGATAGAGGCTATGAGCGTCGACCAAGTCCAAAGTATGATGACTACCGACAACCGCCCCCACACCTCGACCAGCCTCGTCCGAGCATGTATCCGAGCCGTGGAGGTGGAGGGAGGCCGCATGGCGGCATGAGCAATGCAGATTGGTTTGAGAGGTATGCGATCGAGTTCAATGCTCTAAAAGCTGATTCCTGATTCCTCTGCACAGTCGTCGCGCGGAACGTGAAGCCAAGACGGTGGATGTTTGGCCACCTTCACCCAAGCAGCCTGAGCGGTCGCTGTACGTTACAGTTCTCATTCAATTTCAGGATATATGCTGACAATGAATCAGGTCTCCGCGACGCAAAAAGTCGAAAAAGTCGAAACGTGCACGTTCATATTCTTCTGATACCGATTCCTCGGAAGAGGAACGCAGAAAGCGCAAAGAGAAGAAACGATCTCGCAAGCACAAGAAGGAGGAGAAGAAACACCGGAACCGTTCTCGTACACTCTCTCCCAGCGGGGACCGTCACCGCAGTAGCCGGAAGGATGATAGCGAGAGCGAGGATGAACGTCGGCGCCGACGAAAGGACCGCAGTCGGAGCAGGAGCCCTCGCGTCGAAACCGTCACTCGAAGCCCTTCTCACCAACCTCCTCGAAGTCCTTCGCCTGTATCTGAGAGGCAGCTTCCTGCCTCCGGAACTCTCTCTTCCACGTCGACCGCCAAAGGCAAAGGGAGAGACCAAGCGTCTGATTCTGACGAGGAGGTCGGACCTCTCCCGGTGATGCAAGCCAACACCGCGAAACGCCTCAACGAGCGAGACTATGGTGGAGCGCTCCTTCGTGGAGAAGGTTCCGCTATGGCAGCTTTCTTGCAGGACGACCCCAACGTTCGTATCCCGCGTCGTGGTGAAATCGGTCTCACTTCCGACCAAATCGCGAAATACGAAGATTCGGGCTACGTCATGAGTGGAAGCAGGCACAAGAGGATGAACGCAGTCCGTATGAGGAAGGAGAACCAGGTTATCAGTGCCGAGGAAAAGAGAGGAATTCTGAAGTTGCAGAAGGAGGAGAAGGAGAGGAGAGAGGCCATTTTGAGGGAAGAGTTCAATGAGATCGTGAATGAGAAGTTGAAGGCGGCGAATGTCAATCCTGACTTCGCGTCCAGTGCCCCTCCTCCATCGGTATGACGTTTCTCGCCTTTTCCTTCTCCTACTTGTTGATTTGGTTTTGAACAGCCCTAGATGACGGATGACTTTCCACTCAAGAACCCTTGCCAGGAGCGAGCATACGCAGCCTGGTTATCACGGTGTCATAAACATAGTGCATCGAGCTTTTAATCTAAAGTATCTCTGCAGCGTGATGTTTGTCTAGAAGCTTCGACGAATGCCAATTTTCTTTCATGAATATTTCCGGGATAACTGGAGGCGTGTTCGAGATATCTTGTGTCGGGATATGGCTGCATCGTGATCGAGCCCCCAAAGAACTGGACGTGAATCAGAATCATGTACTGTGAGGGACGAGGTTGTATTTTCTAGTTGTCTACCGCATGCCCTCTTACATCGTAAACAGTGCCCTTCTAATCTATCGTAGTCTATGCATCAGGTACAGAATGAGTCCGCTGCTCTAAGCCTTTTTGCCATCATAATACACGTCCAGGAGACTCCGAATAATACCAAGTTCATCCCTATCCTCAAGATATCCCGATGATACAACAGGCGCGATCCAGAACGCCCATGAATACCCTACCCACCAGATTACCCAGATATATCCCAACACTTTCGTGAAAGTATTTGGGACGATAGGGCGCCCGAGTTGTTGGGCAACCAACCCAACAAGAGCTTCAGCCCCAATCGCAAATGCCTGAATCACGAATGTGTACATGGCACCTCCGGACCAGTTGTTCAAAATC
This sequence comes from Candolleomyces aberdarensis, assembly GCA_004126415.1. Lineage (NCBI taxonomy): Eukaryota > Fungi > Basidiomycota > Agaricomycetes > Agaricales > Psathyrellaceae > Candolleomyces > Candolleomyces aberdarensis. Next base: position 42,113 of record SDEE01000183.1, read on the forward strand.
ATACAGTCCGAGCCGTAATGCGAAAGACCGGAGAAGAAGAATGCGAAGAGGAATTTGCTTGAGGTTGCTAGGATTGTACGGTGGCGGAGCCGTAGTATTCGGTATGTGATAAAGTCCGCATGAGCTGTTAGGAACTTTGAGAGCGGTTAGTACGAGGTTATCGTGGAGATGAATGGGAGGGCGGTTCACGTACGCGTCTCAAAAGCTGGTGCCAGAATTTTCTGTTGCATCCAAACGGTCAATCTTCTTGTTGGAGGAAGAGGAAATTGCTGAGACTCACCCCCAGAACCTCCGAACAGTGTAAGCCTCTCCTAAACTCCCGAACAACAGAGGCCAGTCCTCCGGCTCCGATATCTTCGTCCCAACGAATGCGGCGCTCAGGAATGAATGCATCATTCGCAAACCGCAGTATGTCATCCCGACGAACTGGAATACCGACAAGGTTCGCCAGGCCCAGCTAGCTTGAAGAAGCAGCTCTGGACGACCTTTGGCGAAGTAAGGATTCTCCTTTGCTGCTACCGTGCATATGTCCAGGATGATTGCGTTCAGAACACCCTCGAATAGGCGGTGCAAGACGAAAGATGTTCTGGTAATTTTCTTTGCGCTCAGCGCATTTTGAGAGTCGGTCGTTGTTGACAATGGCGCTTCATGCGTCCAGCCGACTCCTCGGGGGTTGAAACGGAGCTTCAAGGCCCAGAAAAACCGGGATTTCCATCCAGCTTTGGAGGTACCGTCATCCTCTCCCTCCTTTTTGGGTTCCGCGCCGGCTTTCTCTTTCGCTCTGTACGACTTCAATCTCCTCGCTACGGGCTTGAACTCTTGCTGGATATCTGGGTTGAGGACCAAGAAATCAGACGCCGTGAAGAACAGGGCGGTGATGGCGCCTCCAAACGAATAATCCGAGGAGATGTTCCCGGTCGTCGTGTAGAAAATGAGGTAGATGGAAATAGCTGCTATGGTGAGGAAGAACGGCCAGCGGAGTCGCGACTTTGGTCGGGTCGCGTACCCGACTATGGCGATCAGCTCTGCGGCGACATAGAGAGCTGGATGGAACTGCGCCCTCGGCCTGCTCATTGCAGGGCGGATGAGTCTACGTGGCAGGGAGCAAATTCGTGAGCGTCGCGAGTTTATTTTTGACCTAGTAGGTTTCTGGTTTACCGGTTGGCAACATGCCGCTGATTGATGGCGTTGTCTGAAAAAGTTTTGGGCAAGTGTTGAGCGCCTACGAATTGCACGGAGATCTTTGCACTGGTAGTAGTATCAGATAAGATAAGGCATACCAGGCACTGACCATTGAATTGATACTTTCTTGTCCTGCATTCTAACTCACTTTCCAGAAACGATGTCTGACGGAACTCTGTCGAAAAATAGCTTATCCCCATCCCAAACGCTCCTCATCTTTCTGCATCGGGCTCCGAGTCCCAGGGCAAGCTGGACCTTTCTGGGCTGAGGAAGGCCGGTTGCCGACAAGGCAAGCCTTTGCTCTGCGAATGCCTTGAGACAAGGAATGCCGGCTCCTTCAAACGGATCAGGAAAGTCAAGTCGTCTCTGTCGTTGAACGTCCATTGCTTATCGGAGCGCCTCAATGACTTTGTCACTCTAGGGCACATTGCGTAACTTGGTGAGTAAGCCTGCTTCAAGGAAGCACTTCTATCGCTACGTTGAATCAAGACTTTAACGAATCGGAATATCGACGCAGATACCTTGTGCAGTATATTTAGTGTCAACGTTAGAAAGAGGGTGGCTTCTTCAACTTGAAGCTCACGAACGTTGCCAAAAGCGTTATCATGCATCCAACTTGCCTGAAGCAAGTGGATTCGGTTCCCAAGAAACAGACTACAAGGACCGTCAAGTCTTTCAAGATTGAATATGCTTCTTTATCTATTGGCTGAGGTCCCTTGGACATTCATGGACTCGGTCTCAAAAGTCTAGAGGTCTGACAGCTGGACGATTGATGATGGCTCTCCCGAATGGTGTCCTGCTTTCTTACTGGTAGATTGCGGCTTATTCACTGATGACTCTATTCGCACCAGCTTCTCGTGCGGCTCCTTCACAATTCAGAGACCGAAGAATACACTTGGTCACGAGCTCATACTTCGCGTGTTTAACTCAGCAGTGTCCCCCTGATGGCTCATCTTGTTACCAAGAGTTTGGTGCGGCCGTTTGAATTCCACCCAAATTCCGACGTGTTTGTCTTTCTGTCCTGACGACCATACAGATAGGTACAGTGAACGTCCATCTGTCAATTCACAAAGCATTTACAGAAATGCCTCCATTTCGCCATTTATGAATCGGCCGATATATCGAGCATGATTAATATCTGCACGACACTCGGATTATGGAGTTTCAGGTAGGGTCAAGGAAATCGTTTTGAAACGAACGATCTGTGACCCGGCTCCTGCTTCCATAACCTCGGTGTGAAGAATTTGAATATCCTAGTTCTTTTCCAAAAGTCCATCCCGGCCCTAGGCGGCATTTATGGGGCAAGGAACGCACCCAAAACGGCCCAAAATCTTGTCACCGTCGCTTTCCCTTTGGGCGAGAGACCTGTGGGATAGATTGGGGCTATCTCGAAAATAGACACCCTCAGGTACATCCTCCGGAATCCCCCTCTTTTCTGGGTGACAGCCGCATTATTGCAACATGGTATGTCACGCTCGAGCTCTTGGAACACCCATTTGCGATAGCATTCTTGAAGACGTCAGTGCACCGTCTCAGCCCTCTCGAGAGTCGACAGATGTCTTCTCCGGGACTTCGCGCCTTATATGACATAGCGAGAATGCCAATTACGACAGACCGAAGGCGATAAGAGGTCGTCAGTTTCAGTTTATTTAATTCAGAGCCCTGGGTTGTGTTTCCCCAAACTCTCGTCCAAATGGAATAAATTATTCCTTTCCAGCTGTTTCCCCGCATCACGCGACTCGCGTTGCCTTCCTGTTTTAGCCCGCAAGGACCGGGCCTCTCGTCCGGCAAGGCACCGGTGGGCAATCCGCCAGCCCGGATCGATTGATCGATCACAGCATGGTGTTGGATGGACCAGTCTTTCGTGACCTCCAGCGCCGCATCGTGCACATGCATCGATATACATAGGTATAGGCTGTGGGGACTCCGACGCACCACACCCTTCTATGTCGCTCCTTCTCCCCGGTGTGCACTGACTCCATTCCTCCTCCTAAGGCTGTACGTCGTTGCTGCTTCAACAGCACTTATCGTCCTTGACTTATCGCTGTTCTCCTTCGCAGCACACCCCATCCTGACCAGGCACCCCACCTCGTCGTTGTCGTCGCGGTCCACGGCTGACCCGAGAATGTTCATGACCAACTTTCCGCAAGAGTTGGTAGACCATGTCATCGACCAGTTGTACGACGATGCCCCCAGCTTGAAGAGCTGCGCTCGCGTTTGCAGGGCCTGGCTTCCTGCCAGTAGGTTCCACCTTTTCGCAAAGGTCAGCCTCAAGGCAGCTTCGATGCACGGGCCAGCCTCGTTTCCATCCGCATGCTGCAAACGCTTGCTCTCGGCCATCGAGCACACCCCCGAAATCGCCTCATGCATTCGGGAGCTGGAGGTTTGCGAGGGCAGCTCTTTCCACTTCAACAACCCCACAGTCCCGGCCACCACATGGGCGACCACAGATCCATGCCTTCTTGCGTTGTTCAAGAGACTAAAGAACCTTCGCCGGCTGGATTTCTCGGCTACGTCCACGTTGTATTGGAAGACCCTGCCGCCGGCATTTCAAAATGCGTTCTGCTCGCTCCTCGCCCACTCGCCGTCCTTAACGTACCTCCGCCTCCACTCGTGGTGCCTCCCCAGCTTCACCTCCCTCGCACTCCTCCTTTCACACTGCAAGAAGCTAAAAGGATTTTCCTTATCGTCCACCACAGTCAACGACGACGACGGCATCGAGGAGCAGCAACATGGTCGGCTACGATGCGTTATCGAGGAAGTCGAAGGCAGCGATCAATGCTCGGATTCCATAGTCCACTCCGCCAACGTCAACCTCGAGGTCCTCACCCTCGACTTTGTATCCTTTGGATACCTAGGCGCCTCTGGATGGCTCTTTAATGAGCCGTCAGAGTCGTCTTGCTCCAACGTGATGGACGTATCAAGGCTGCGCGAGCTGAGGGTGGCCCACTTCCCCGATATCTCGATTGTGGAGAGGCTGTTGGTCTCCGTGGGACCGGCCCTGGAACACCTCCACCTCAAACCCGGGTGCTGGAACGGTGAGTTCTTGTCGTATTTCGTTGGTAGTAGTGGTAGTTGTAGTGATCCCCATCACCATCTTACTCTCTTCGGAACACGGAACCGGGTTACTCACTCACTTTCCTCTCCCCGACCCGCTTTTTCTTACAGTGCAACCATTCAATCTCAGCTCCACTACCGGGCTGCGGTCGCTACGACTAACACTGGAAGAAGTAGACACCGCCATGGACTGGGTCACCACTTTCATCTCAAGCATCATCCAAGCATCATCGTCGGCCTCCGGTGTATTGGAACGGATCGGGCTAGAGTTTTACATCGACGTACGGAAACTGGACGGATGGAAAGAGCTGGACGCGCTGTTGTCTCAACCAGAGCTCGTAGCGCTGCGTCACATTGACATCGGGCTGTTTGCGTCCCCTTCAAATCCAGATTTCGTCAGGGTGGATAAGCAGTTTAGGGTGCGGGAGAGGGGGGTGGACGTGCGGTTGTATCAGTTGGGGTTGAGGAGTCAGAAGTCGCATCGGCAGCTGACGCCTAGGATCAGTCGGTATGAGGGCTAGTGGGGGAGAGGGGGTGCATGGAGATGGAGTTTAGACGCAGGGGAAGGTAGAGGGGAGGATGGATGGATGGAGGGGTTACGAGGTTGTTTCTCAAAGCTATCTATTCCTTCTTGATATGCAACATTCTTTCGGGTCATGGCGCTCACGCCCATGCGTATGCATCGCCCGCCCCTTTCCCCGGAATGCAGGTCATCGACAGATCCAGTCCAGTCGCCCACGGTACTCGCAGCCGCTTCGCTTCAAGTTCCCCCATGGACCTCAGCCTATCGTCTGGCCCGACCCACCCTTGCCATCGAGTATCGCCCCGTCTCGGAGGCACTTAAACCGAAATGAAGGAGGAGAGGGTTAAAGTTCAGGGCTTGGGATTCTCAGGGGATCGCGAGGAAGCCAACGCAAGTCTAGGGCGGAACTTTTCGCTTCCGGAATGGATCTCACCTCTTTCCACCAGGGGCCCACCCACTCATTCCTCGGGCCACCAAGGGTGCTTGCAAGTCACGGTTCCACCACACCACTAATTTCTCCCTTCTTGGTACCTTTCTATGCACATAATCGGTTTCTCATCTTCTTATCGCTTTCGAGTCGCAGTCGTCCGCGTCGACCGACCATCGGTGCGTAGGTGCCTTTGGATGATCGATCGCAGCACTGTTTGACAACCGCTGTTATCGATATCGCTTTTTCGTTACATATGGCTAGCTATGCTAAATCGAACCCAGGTATAATTATTATAAACACAAATCCAGTATGTAGGAAGTAAGTAAGTATGTACATGATGTTAGTCGGTATCACCAGCGCCGGGCGGTTGGTTGGTCAGTCGGTCGTAGTCGTAGGAAGCGTTCGTCGTAGGAAGCGTCGTAGAGGATGGAGGAGGATGGGGAAGCAGGTCTAAATGAGTCCCACCCGTTTAATATGCTTTTGAAGGATGGATTCTCCAACTGTTCGCCATTGGCAGGGTAGGAGGTCGTCGTCGTGATCATCGTGATCGTGGTCGTGGTTCCGGTTAATTGGCCAATAATGTAAATTGATATATGTGCATAGCATGTTTTCTTGTCAGTGATATGTAGATCTATAATGGGCACTCTCAACTCACCGTCGATCATAATCTTCTGCGTTGCCTTGACGTCCTGTTCGTTATCAGCGGGAAGGAGGAGTATCAATCAGAACTGGGTTCTAGAGCGAAGTCGGGGAAGACGGGGGTTCGAGATGCTTACCAGCATCGAGGTAAAATGCTGTGAAATGGTAGGTGGTCAGCGAACGGTGTTCGACTTCGAATGAGAAAGGGCGCAAGAATGATGTCGACAGAAGCCTAGCAACAAGACGCGGACATACATAGTATAGGCTCCGATTTGGATCAGAATGTTTCCGGTGGGCGTGCATGAAGTGTGAGCGGAAGTAGGAAGCGGCTCCTTCGTATGTGTTTGGTCTGTCTGCATAGCTTGTGATGCTGAGGATTGCAAAGTGTCAGCTTCGATAGAGAATAGAGGAAGAAAAGAACGAAGAGGAAGAAATAGGAACATGGAGAAGAGAAACCACAACTGTATTGAGAAGCAGAGAGCAGGGATCTCCAATGTTATCACAACATTTGAATGCGGAGAAGGTTCAAGACGAAGAAGACGAAGTCTATGAAAAAAAGTAAAACGTTCACTTACTACTTCCGAATCTTAAGCCCAGCTGCCAGCTTTTTCTTCAACACATCAGTCTATTCAGATCGGACCGGGCGCGCGAGGGAGGGCGAGCGGTCGAGGAAGATTTCAAAGCGAGGAAGCATGGTGTGTCAGTAATCGGTCACAAATATCATCGAGAGGGTACTCAATCAGCCAAGAACCGAACTGAAAAAACGACTCGGATCTGTCTGAGAGCGCTATCCACACACACATACCTTGTTCAACATCAACACCAGATGCACATTCTGGAAGATCTTGTTCTGGCAAATGCTTGTAAAAAGTTGAAGAGAGTCGTCTATTCTGTTGATTTTCGGGTCTTCTTCCAGATACTATTCTCAACCAGTGAGTTCGCTTCCTACAGATCTTAAACGAAAGATGTTACGACTTGCCTGATCAAAGGCGCTGATGGGCGCTGTTCAAACTTGGTATTATTACCAATGTCGACGACCTTTCAAAGAGCAGCATCTCTCACCTAGGAAAATGATAGACACAGCTGTGTACACAAAACAAGCATCAGTCGGTCAGTTGCCCGGTCAAACTGTCAATCGAGAAACAACTCGGTGATATAAAACATCACAGGACACAAGATCATTCGATCCCTGGCCATCAAGGAGCTGTCAAACTCACCTTCGTCAAAGTATGGTACCCATGCTTGTCTCTAAAGATGAGTTGTGAGTCCAACGCTGCTCACTCGTACTAGACTTGACTGTATTACCTGACCGCGCTACGCCCATGAGAAAAAGAGGTGATTAGGTTCCAGTCCAGGATCTTATTTTTGCGCAGAAGAAGGAATGAGGCAGAGACTTACAGCACCTCCCACATCAAACAGCCGCCAGTTATACGTCTTCCCTCCTGTAACAACGGAGAAATTGTGTTCTATAACGCCCAAAGTCCGGAGTCGGACTCGAAGAATATCATCTGTTTTATCGGTTTGGTTAGAGTTCGTCGACGTAGGCGAAGCGCCGCCCGGCCAAATGAATTACCTGTAGTTGGTAAGTACCCTGGCTCTGATATCCGGTCGACATGGGCTAGGAAGCTGTCAACGTAAACAAGCAAGACGTCGTCGCGCTAATCAGCATTCAATTCACTGGTAAACGAGCGAGCGGGCGGGAGCGCGCCAGCTGGATAGCAACACTAAAAGTTAAAAAGAAAGAAAGAAAGAAAGCAACTCACAAAGCAGCAGATTCATCCAACCTTATCGTCTTGTTATCGATAAAGTGCTGCACAGCACGATGCTGCCACAGCGCCTTGATATCCATAGCTGATCTCGAGATGGCTTTGGCGGCGAGGCTCGCCGTCTCTGGTAGCTTGACGAAACTCATGCCTTCAGCACTCGGCGAGTCCGGGGACTGCTGCTGCTTCTCGGATCTGAGTTTCTGCCACCCTGAGCGAACATACCCACCATTCCTGCCCCCAGGAATGGACACCCCCCCATTGATCTCCGATGTCAAAGCGTCCTCCATCGCTACTATTGGAAGCAGTGCTGTGCGCAGTCGGATGATCTCGCTCACGATTTCGTCGGACGTGTGGGGGTCTCCTGGTATGCGTGCGGCGAACTCGTATTCCAGTTCTGAGAGGATCATTCGTACAGCTTTGATGATGTTGAAGTAGACTGCTGGTCGCCATGTTGGACGTTCGATCTCGAGGGATTGTTGGGCGTAGAGAAGCTGGAATTGTTTCTGCAGTGTCGACTTTCCTGGTTGTCGTTATTGTCAATTAATATGGCCAGGGCCGTCAACCGATTAACAGGCTGAACACACCTGATTCAGCCTGTCCCAGCAGTAGAACTGCCAAATTAACCCGTCATCAGTGAGCTTTCTTGACTTGCTTCGCCGTGACAGAAGCAGCAGCAGCAGCAGTGGTGATGTCAATTGCAATCTGTACCTTGAACCTCCTTTCGTTTCTTTTCCCTCAGCAATACGGCTTCGCGCTAGGATAGATGAACAGGTATGAGTGACGAGTAGAGTGACGTTAGAGAAGCCCTTGGCTGCAGCACACCTTGATCTCCTCGTCGATGCGTTCGCTAATCTCACTCGGCATAGTGAGATTTGGCGCCGACGAGGGCCGTCGTCTTGAAGCTCCTTTCTGATCATCCGCCATGATGTATCGTTTACTCAGGTCCGGTCGACGGGGTAGAGTAGGTTGCGCGCTGTACGTGAAGCGATATGGTTTCGCAAGGAAGAGACAGAGACGACGAGGGCGCGGCGTCTGGTCACCGGACAAGAACTAAGAGAGGGAGAGAGCTTGACAGGCTATGCAATGACCCAAACCAGACAAGATTAAGTATGGCTGCGACAAGCGTGTCAATTTCGGAACGTAGTAGGGAGCGAGGTGAAAAGGCGGGCGGCAGTTTTAAACCCTTGTCGGAGACATCATCATCATGCATCATGTTGACAACCTCGCCCAAACTAAAAGCGGCGACGGGAACGCCTGCATGGTGATGGTAATGATGTTTGCTGCAAGAGATCGTGATCATCCATCGAACCGAAGTTGCCCACCATCAATGCAAAGCGCGCTCCTGAGCTGACTCTGGTCAGAATTCCTAACATGTCGGCTGTTACGCGGATATGTTTCAAATGATCTCCTGCAGCACTCGAATCCACCCAGAGTAGTCTGGAAACTGGGCAGAATATCGGATGGAACCTGTAGGAAACAGAGAAAGGACTCGCATCGGAAGTCTGATCATATACTCAGAGTTGCATCTGTATAGTGCAATTGCACCCAGTACCTTATCCCTGAGGCCATGAGGTTTTCATAGAGACATACTCAATTATGAACTTTCCAATCTGATTCAATCAATATATTACCATCGCTTCTATAGTCTCCACAGCAATATGAAGCGAAGCGTTGAGTAACACGCGACTCGCAAGAAGACTGAGATTATTGTCGGGGTCAGACCAGTGGGCGCAAATGAGTCTTCTGCGAGCGCTTTTGGAGTTCCATGATGCGAAGCCTGGGGAGATGGGGCGCCTCAGAAGACTCAGATCATTGTCGAACTCTCAGCGAGTTCCTGAGTTCTCCGAACGTAACTCCAACGACTCGGGGGTTCGATTTCCTGGGTCCACATCTCTCACTCGTTGCTCTTTCTTCTATGAAACCCAAGAGGGGGCCCAGGTGCCTTAGAGGCTGGGTTTTCCTGGGCTCCTCAGCCAAGACAATAAGAGCCTGAGCTGAATGCGGTGAAGGGACTCTTCGAATAACATATGAATGTTCCTAGACGGACTTCATTTTATCACTGTCAATGAAGCTATTATACGTTGAGCAGACAAATGGGAGATCTCCCGGTACTGAATTGACAATAGGTTATGGTGGAAAGATCTGCCAGGTTGTCAATAAACAAGCGCCGGAGGAGGGGCTGGGGCGGACATACGATTACGTATAAAGAACAGAACGAGGGTGAGAAGCTATAAATCAATAGGCTATGGCGTATCCTGTGAGCATCGGAGAAAGCATAAGTGATAACGGCGGGTTGACATACCATAAGATCGAAGTCACGGAAATGAGAGGACGCTACAATTAGTAGCGTCTGATATAAGGCACTACAAAAAACCATCAGCAAACCCGAATCGGAGGAGCGAGAGTACGATGGTCGGCGTACCATTGAGCAGAAGGAACACAATCATAAACAACAAAACGAGCGTGAGGACTTCGAACGAAGGTCGGCTGGCAAACTACATCCATCCAATCTTGTCAGCACGATCGGAAGCTGGATAGAGGAAAGAATTATTGACATACCAATCGGATAGTATCCCAACTCCCCCCCTCTGAACTCGTCTCCGACTTCGCTTTGGCAAAATACACCGTCTTGACCTGTCCCGCGACCTCTTTCCAACTCTCGTTATTCGTCAGCATCGCAGAACATTCTTCCTCCTTCTTGCCATCGGGCTTGCTGACCGGGAGAATAACATGGAGATGAGATCCCTTAGTACACTTCCCCGGACCGTCGAGGTAGTGACACCACGTTTCCAGTAACACGATGACGTCCTAGAAATAAGCCACTGTCAGACACAGAGGATAAGGAAGAGAAGAAGTAGAAAGTGGATAGTACCTTCAAATCCATCTTCGCTAATTGACCCCGTCCAAATACTAGCTTCTTGCCATTATGAACCAGCATAATCGGCGTCAGCGAGCTTGGCTGTGCCTGCTGCTGCCTCCCCGAACCCAAAGGTCCGCTTCCAGAGTATTGCGTTGCTTCAAGCTTGAATGTGTTCAACGAAATGAGTGGGATCCTCGGAACAGATGGGGGAGCAGAGGAAGAGGCATAAGGAGGAGGGGTGGAAGAAGGGGTGGAAGAAGGATTCGGGGAGGACATGGCGAGAGAGTGTGATGATGGGTTGGACTACCCTCGGGATGACCCCCGACCCTTATATACAGTCGACGTCCGTCGTCGTCAAGAAGCCTACAGTGGCTAGGATAAAATACAGGCATGGTCAACACACGAAAGGAACGAAGAACCACTCACCAGCTCGCCTCCGCGCTGAAATGGTCAACTATAACAGGTCAGCGCAGAACAATCCAATCCATGAGCCAGCCTACCACGTCCAGACGGCCCTTTCATTATTCACGAAAGCAAGAAAATATCCAAAGGAAGCTTAACAATGGTAACACAACGCTAATACACAAAAATGAAGGATGGGCCTTCAAACCTCGAACATGAAGTCATCCAGTGGCTCAAGGTCAACGGGGCGAAAGAGAAAAGGTTCTGCTACTGCCGAAGACGCTTGCTTTGTGCCACTCAGTTGGGCGTTTCTAAATGTTGGCGTGGACCGGGAAGTCGATGGTGCACTGGCCGCTTTAGGGGGTATTGTGGCACCCTTGCCAACGAGTAGAGCTTTGCCCGCTGGCTGCCGAATGGTCACAGCTACTTTGGCTGGGATCTTTGACCCAGTTGCTGTCGGACGCGTCACGGTGCTTGCAGTGGACGTAGCTGGTCGGCGCAAACCCGTTTGGATGGTGGATGCAGGTCGAGTCGCTGCTCTGGGATTGATGGTGGAAGTGGCTGTTGCGGGACGTGCCTTGGTGGCTTTAGCCGGGCCACGATTAGAGGATGATGAAGGGAGGGCGGACAAAGGTCTTGTTCGAGGGACGACCTTCGAGGCTGTCGCGGGCTTAATTGGGTTCGAAGCAGGCGGTCGGTGCTGGAGGAATGGGTCGTCGTCCTCTACGATATGGAAGGCTGTGGTGAGTAGGGAAGCGAAAGAGGCCAGTAGTATCTTACCTATTTCGCGAAGGGTAAGTAAATTCCACGCATCGTCTGGGAGCTGGACCTCTGGCAAAACGAGTTCTGGAGGCTCAACGTCGTAAGGAATCCCTGAAAAGGCGTATTTCCTAAAGTTTTCCCCTAGAGCTTTATAGTCGGGAAGGTCAAAGTCAAAAGGTGGTTTGTATGCGATGTCTATTATTAACATAGCAATGAGATTCGAAGCAAGGATCGACAGGTAAAAGAACGCACCTAGCGTATTCGGGGCCATATACTCTATCTCATCAAAATCGTCTTCAGGTATCGTTTCCTGAACTTGGACCTCTGGCGACCCAATACTAATATCCCCAACATCCCAATGCCTCCCATTATTCACTGGTGTTTCGAAATTCTGGCCCACACTCTTGCGTATAGATCTTGAATGCCGTCTGGTCGAGCTCGGTCTCTGGATTTCAGGCGTAGCGACTTTCTGGGCATCCGTTTCGACCAGAATAAGCTTCGGCATCTTGATGAAGGGGTCTGGTGCCGCAAAGTTTTCAGCTCGGTTCGGGAAGGGAGTCTTATCTCCTAGTGGGCGACCCTGCCTACTCGTAGCACCTTTGCCCTGTGTTGCCAGCACTTCTTTTAAAAGGCGATTGGGCTCTAAGCACATCCATGAGTACCAGATTCCGAGCCTGCAGTTGGGAGTATTTACGCGTAGAAGCAGGTCCAAAGGGCGTCTTTAAGACACTACCCTTGCCGCCCTTCGGTCCCACCGTTCTTGCTCCTGCATTTTCGGCTCGCCCTTTGAGTCGAATTGGCGTTTTTGTTGGAAAATAATGGCCTTCAGTGCCTATGAGTTGAGCTCTTTGGCTGAGCATTTTGCATGGGAAGTACTGGGTAGTACTGGAATGACGAGATGATGGTGGAACACCAGACAAGTCGGAGAGTCGCGCTGCCAAGCGAACATTGAGGCGGAGCTGTCACATGATCGTGTTCCCAGCACATGTGAGTTTAGGGCAGGCGATCTGGTATCCTATAATTGAGCGGAATCCAGAGCTCCAAGTTGGCTTCAAGTAGTACAGCTTCGTTGAATATTCACGTCAAGCGTCTTGACGAGACCACAGGGAGCGCAATATCTGGTGCCATGGAATATTCCTGCAATCGAATATGAGCCAAAAAAGCTTTTTGGTACACGTGGTATGCTTTGGGCCTTCTGGTGATCCCTCGGAGAGGGGGTCGCTTGAACCTCGAGCATGTCGAAGGCCTCTTCCCCGCTTCAAGCTTCAGAACCAAGGTTGTTGTAAATGTTCTCGTTATAAATATACTACAACTGGTGTTACATCCCTAATAGGTATAGTCCTGCAACTACGGAGAGGTATGTTAAATGTGGCAAATATATAAGCAAAAAGAAAGAAAAGAAATCTAGGTGGAGGGCAAGCAATGCAACAGAGAATAGAGATGGAGAACAATGGTGCAAAGCGACGAATCAAATAAATCGATGCGGTGAGTCAAGAGCATGTAAGGAAAAGAAATGCAAATGGTTGGATAGCAAATAGAGCGAAAATAGGCAGAGTCCATAGGGAAAAAAGAATAACAGAGGCTACGACATCTTCTCAAGCAAAGATGAAATATACTCCAAAGTCCGTGAGTCAAGCTCCTCCTCCTCCTCCGCTTGCAGCAACAACGACATAAACTCATCCTTGGTCATCGTAGGAGGACAGAACCTCTGGGCTAACGCAGTGATCGCATTCTCTATCCTGATTGAGAGGGAATCGAGGACGAGAGTGAGGTCCTTATCCGACGAGTCTTCAGTCATCGGTGGCAGCAAGAGCACGGGATCAGCATTGAATGACTCGGGCGACTCATCACTGTCCTCTTCCTCCATGTTCATTGACTGGATGCTCGCTTTGCGCATGGGTAGAGGGTTGAACAGCCTACCTCCCGACAGCGCCTCAAGCCGCAAACAGAGAAGACCAAGTTCTTGAGTCTGTGGAACGCTGAACTGTACCCTGGATGCTGAGCCGGTCGAATTAGATGATCCATCTTTGAGGAGGCGATGTCGGGCTTCAAGACCGAGGGGATAGATAGCCGATAGCTGCTCAGTGAACTCGAACCCCTTCAACTTCACCTCTCCCACAGGTACTGCGACCACCCCAATCGCTCGAATACCATCGACCGCCACCTGAGGTTGGAACTTGCTGTACTCCGACTCTGACTCCGTCTCCGTGACCTTCGCATTGATTTCCCTCAAGATGTCCGCAGTGATCATGATCTGCCCACCGGACGCCGCACTGTTCACTCTCGCCGACCTGTTCACCATCGACCCAAAGTAGTCCATGCGTTGCGTAATGGGATCGGGTTCACAAACTGGCATACCAGAATGTATACCCATCCGCACCGACAACCCCCTCGCAATCAATCGGCCATTCTCGTCTTCGTGATCCTTCCCATCCTCACACTCCAAGATCTCCAAAGGCCACGATTCCTCCAAAAGCTTTTGCTGCACGGCAAGACACCACCAAACAGCTGACAGCGCATTCGGGAACGAAACCATGAACGCATCTCCTTCCGTCTTCACCTCGTACCCTCCACACACCCTCAAATACCTCCTCAACAAACTGTTGTGCAGCCGCATCGCCGTCGGCATCCCCGGATTGACTTCCCAAAGATGCGTCGAGTTTCGAATATCCGTGAAGACGAGTGCAAGGTGTCCCGTAGGAGGTTCCACTTCCGGCTCTAACCTCCACAATCCCTTGATCGTAATATCGTTCTTCTTGTTCGGCCTATAAATCGGCAAATGTAGGGGGTCCAACGTGGGCTGCCTCGACCTCAACCCTCTGAATATATCCGACACCATCACCACCATAATCATGACACTCCCATCCGCCCCATAACTAACCGCGAAATCCCTCAACTTCTGCGCTGCAATCATCGGGTCTGTATTCGCCGCCGTCCTCGCAATGTCCACCGCCGTCTGATATGGAATGTAGTCCCACAACCCCCGATTGGCGATAATGACAAATTCGTCCAGTTCGTTCAGTTCCCACTTGAACACGTCGGGTCGAGGGTTCACCACGGGTATGAGGTTGAAATGCCCAAACGACCTTGATACGGGGACTTCATCGTTCACCATCCCAGCCGACGACACCCACCCCGCCGCCTGCCTGATATGGTCCGTCTCCGACCGATCGTACGGGTCATGCTTTCTCGAAAGACATGTCGCAACTCCGTGCCTCGAAACCACGGCCATCGAGTGTCCAAGGTTGGCAACATACATCGTCTTGTCGACAAAGTACACCACAACCGCTGAGGCCCCCGTCCGCTGAAGCGCAGGGTCATAGTGATGCCACGAGCTACCCACCGCTGTCGCACTAGCCTGCGAGTTCTTCCGCTTCAAGGTGTTGAGATGATGGAAGAGGCTGTGGTTGAGTTTGAGGAACGTCCGTCGCAACGCATCTTCTACTGCGTCCCCGCGATCCGGATTTAGGGTATGCAACTGGCTCAGGAAGGCATTGATGAAGTTGTCATGAAGGAATTTAGCGAGTTTGTTCGGGTTGGTGTTGGGAAGGAGACCTTTCGGTGGCCGGTAGCGTCCAAACATCGCAAAGATGGCTTTGCTAGGTTCGCCTGGGCGACAAGGGAATTCGTGCACCAGGTCAAGCACGTTCAGTGCCTCGTTTCCACCCAAAGAGTCCGCGATACCATACGCCATTCCGCTCGCAGTCGAATGTGATGTTCGGACACGACGCATGTCGGTCTCGTCGGGAATGTCCACTGTCGCGTCGGATCCTGTGGTCGTGATGGCGACGTCCATAAGACCCAGAACACGGAGGGAGGCGAGCTCTTTGAACCCAGCCAATCTCATCTGGTGGCGACTTGACGATGTCATGTCCCTGCTCATCCGGTGAGACGAGCCTCGATGTGGCTCGGACTTGATCTGCAACCGGTTGTTTCCGGAAAGATTGAGGTACTTCAGCTTCTTGTTGAAATTCCTGCAAACCAAGCGTCAGAGGCGAATGAAAGGAAAGATACGGTGAAAGAGGCGAACCAATTCCAATCAAACTCCCAATTATTGATATTATACCTCAAGACGTTACTCCCGACGTCCAGAATCGTCAAATCCTTCACCTTCCCCAACTCCTGCGGCAAAGTCTGCAACCTATTCCCGTTCAAATAGAGCGTCGAAAGGCGATTCAACCTGGACAAATCCTCCGTCGGTATACTCGTCAACTTGTTCCCGCTAAGATACAACTCCTCCAAGTGGACCATGTTCCTTAAAAACGCCGGCGGGAGCTCCTGAATCATGTTGAAGGACAGGTTGAGCACCCTCAACTCCTTGAAAATCATCAGCGGATGCACGACCTCGTGCGTCAAATTATTCTCCCCAAGGTACAACTTCTCCAACGAATGGACAAGGGGCGGTAGACCCGACACCGAAAGCGCCGACGCCGAGGAACCTTTCCTTCCCATATGCGGCTCCACTCCCCCACTCCCCCCACCAGCCTCCAAGTCGTTGCTGTCCGGTGGGTTGTGCCATGATCCGAGGCAATTGGAAGTAACGTTGATCTTCGTCAAGCTAGCGCAATTCCACATCGTCCGGGGAAGTTCCGTTAAATTGTTATGATGGGCGTCAAGCACTTCGAGCTTCTGGAGCCGCCCAATAGTCGAGGGTAAGAAGTCGAGTTGGTTATCGGAACACGATAGGGTTTCCAGCCAGCTAAGATCGCCGAGAGTATCCGGGATCACGCGGAAAGCATTGTGGTCTAGTTTCAGTGTCCGTAGTGAGGTGAGAGTGCCGAGAGCGATGTCATCAAGGGAGGAGAGTTTGGCGTAGGAGAGGTCTAGGGATGTGAGGGAATATGGGGATCGTCCGATAGGGCCTGGAATGAGGGACAGTGTAGTGATGTCGTTGTAGGAGACGTCAAGGGTCGTGAGGTTGGGTCCAATGGAAAGTTCGAGGGCAGGGATCGCGTTGTGATCTGCACTGATCGTTTGTATGGCGGGGAGCATGAGGACAATCGTCAGGTCCGACAGCATGTTGCGCCTACAGTCCAGCACACGAAGGCTGACTAGCTGGCTGCATTCATTCGGGAACCGAGCCACTTGATTCCCTACGAGAAGGAGGCGCTCGAGGCACTGCAACTGCCCAATCTCCTCCGGGAGTTCGCTAATCTGATTGAATGAGATGTCGAGGTCGCGGAGGTTGTGCATTTTGGTCACGACTTTAGGGAAGATGGTGAATCTGTTGTTGGAAATGTTAAGGGTGTGAAGGTAGCGCAGTCGTCCAAAGTACCATGGCAGGGACTCCAATTTGTTGTTCTGCACGAATAGGGACATGAGGTTCTGAATGTCGTCCAAATACGCGTCTTCGAGATTACGTATCCGGTTCGAGGACAGATCTAGGCGGTGGAGGGTCGTCGAATGGCGCACACTCGCGGGAACCTTCTGCATGGCCATATTGGAGAGTCGGAGTTCACGAAGGGTAGAACAGGATTGGATAAAGTCCAAGGGTATTTCGAGCATAGGATTGCGGGAAAGCTTCAACGAGATGATCGACTCGGCATTTTGGTGGAGAAGGACTGGGATAGTTCGGAGGCTCCGCCCCGTCAGGTCGATGAAGTCAAAATTATCGTGATTCAAGTCCTCGTCCTAAGGGCATGCTCAGGATGGTGGTTCAATTGGAATGGAAAGGCACTCACTGGAGGACCAAGAAACTGGCTCTTATAGCAGAATTTGAAGAGAAATGGAAAATCTTCGCCTCCCAACTGTTCAATTCCATCCTGAGCCTCATAGCCGTACTGTTGAAACTTCTTCAAGACGATGCTGGCCGGTAGCTCGCTCGCATTGAGTAGGCGTTCTTGAAAGAGTAAGATGTTGTCAGCATGCTTGCGCTCTGAACATAAGAATACACACCTCTTCCTCCCTCGTCCAGGTACAGCTTGTGCTGCTCCGCCCGTTCCCCTCCCTTGGCAACATTTTCGTGTAGACTCTGATTCAACTCCGCGACCGTACTGGTGTAAGGCACTTTTGCGTGATGCGAAGAGCCGTTTGAGCGATAAATTCGGATTTTGTAAAACGTCGTGTTATGCGAAGACCGCTGCCTTGGACGTCTACCCTTCGCCGGAAGCGGCGGCGGGATCGATGAGGAATGAGAGAACCTCTCTGTGGTAGCAGGCGCAGTCCGCGACTTGGGAGTAGCATTGTACACTCCTTCATCCGCACTCGAGTCTCCGGGAGACTCCACCGGATCCCCTTCCTCCTGCGCAACTTCCCAACTCTGCGGTGGAACCCATGTGGGTCTTGATTTACTCCCCCCCGAAGATGATGAGGGTGTCCTCCTATGTCCGTTGGGATAATTCGGAGGGAGAGGCGTCTTGGGAGAAACACGGTGAGTGTAGTAGTGGGCGGATTTCTGACGCGCCACATTGGAGGGAGAGAACGGGTCGCTGAACTCGGGAGGTGATGATGGGTGGAGCAATGAGCCGTAGTCCGAGCCTCCGCTGCTGGGCGAGCTAACGTGTGGATGGGCGTCCTTCTTGATGATTCCGTCCATGTCGTTCAAGGAGTCGAGGTTGATTTGATGCTCCGGTCCAATACTGTCCGTCCGCACAGGGGGCGACAGTGTCTGCGAACTCTTCTTCTTCCCCTTGTCCTTCCTCCCCAAACCCGTCTTGATACTCGGAAGCGAGAGGTACGACCCATTCGAATGGTTGCTGGTGAAACTGATGAAGGGTGGGGTCGGAAGGGGGGGCACAGGCTCCCGCAGCGAGGGGTGGGTGGGTTCGGAGTGTTGGCCGTCCGATTCGTGGAGATTGCTTTTGCTCTTTCGCAGCCTCGAGAAGAACGAGGATCTCGATTTTCGCAGCTCTTGGGAGTGTGAGGAGGAGCCACTGTTGAAAGGGGCCCGCAACGATTCGCTCTCGTCGATAGATCTCCTGTTTGGATCCGGTATGCTCAGCGTGCTTTGTGATTCCGACGGCCGGGTCTGGCGACTGTATGAGCCACTCCCATTTCTCTGTGGCACGAGCGATGCAACCGAGGGCTTGTGCGGGAAGAACGTTCGTCCTGGTGTCTTTGGTGGGGGCGTCGGCTGTAAGCAGAACCATGTCAGCGAGATTCAGGCAGCACGTCCAACGCAGAGGCCATTGGAAAGCAGCCTCTCCAACGCTTCCACAGCCTGAATTTCAACACTCACCGGTACATCGATCCAAGGAGCTATCGTTGCGTCGTCACTGACGGGTCGAACCTCTATGGGCGCCAGTCTGGCAAGCCCGCTGCCAGGATCCACCGCGTCCTCCGTAAGCCTGAGGCTCACAACAGTCATCGCAGAGCCCCTGCGTGCCATTCCGGTGTCGACGACGAGATGCCGTGTATCAAGGGGGGCGGGAGCACCGAGCGGGCTGTCCGCGACGATGAGGAAGTATGTACAAAGAAGGAAGAATCCAGGCAAGTCCTAGGTTTCCCAGATCGGTGATTTCTTTGTTTGCCGGCTGCTGTTACAGGCCGGGTCCGTTCTTTTTTCTCTTCCTTCCACAGAACGAGCTCGTATGCTTTCGGGGGCAGAAATGCGTTCTCGTATAGCCTAGAATGAAGGTAATTATGTGTGGCCGGATTTTCGCATATGAAATCATCCTCATGTGCCAGCTCAATTATGCCATTTTCATGCCGTATCCCCGCTTGCCCTCAGCTCACCTTGTTTGTCAAGAGCCCACAAATCTGATTATCACTAGGCCTCTTGTTCTATCCTTGGATTGCTTGTATTTCAACGACTCAGGAACTCTCGTACGACTCAGTCGACCGCTACCATATGATGTGCGCACCCTTGCTGTGTTTTCTAGAATCAAGACGGGTGCCATCATTCAAGTATGACCAACAATTGGTTGTTGCCCCGGCTCTGCCTCTTCAGCCACTTGGGCTTTCTGCGTACTTCCCGGAGCGCGTATTTCAGGATTTTAATCTTGGTCCTGGTATTTGGATTTGACATGACATAACAGCATACCTGAGTCCCTAGCCAGCGCTCTTCCTACTTAATACCAGAGCGTCTCTCTCGCGCTATGTGCTTCTCGACCTCCATCAGGTGCACACATACTTGCCTCGAAGTCACCATCAGCAACAGCAATAAATCCATCTTTGTCTTATCTTCTTTTCTGGGGCTGTACGAATTGTTCTCCCCACCGAATCGTCTGCTAAGAATCTGATATCTAGCCCAGAGTCACTTGATCGATGTGCATCCCACTGCACACCTGACATTGTACAGTAGATGTTTGTCCTATCCATATCAAGGACGCTTTCTTTCCAGGCGCCAAGGGCTAACTCCACCCTAACTCTCCACCCTTCCAAGCCCTTGCACTTTCCTTTCTCGATCAATTCGTGTTCGCGCTGTTAGATCGGAATAACTGACTATCCTAGGTAGTCTCTGGCAAACGTGTCTTGCATCTGCCCTAGTACGCGATCATGCTGTCGGCTCCGACGTCGCACTGCCGAAATGTGGTGGCTTGGACATCGACAGACATATGACATTTGCCTCGCGATAATTCTGTCTACTTACATGTGAGTCCTCGTAATCATAATCTTGCGTACAGCCAGAGCCTCTCAGGCACAGACCCTGGCCAGTGTTGGTATGAAAACTCTCAAGTTTACTCCCCAACTAACACTTCGACGCACCCACTCAAAGTTGGGTTCTCGGTAATAGCCACACAGACAACGTTAACGTTTATGACAGCGCCCCTTTGCTTCCGAGCTACTTAACTCGGGGGTCAGGGTCACCTAAATGAAAAGAGCTGTCGTGTATGTATCCTACTGCACACCAACGGATAGATGAGGCTCCCGTTTCGATTCGGAGAAACACTTCACCATCTCACTCCTGGCGTTTTCTGCCCCAGTGCCATGGCCAGGGCTAAGTCCGCCTTAACCCTCCTCCTTCCTTCGTTTTCGCGCTGTTAGACCGGGGTGGCCTTCTATCCTAGGTAGTCTCCGGTAAACATATCTTGTTTCTGTCCGAGTATACGCTTATGTTGTCTTGCGGTTCCGACATCGCACTGCCAGCTTTGGGTGGCCTGGACAGACGCAGACATATGTCAATGTCGTTAGGATTATTCCTGGCGAAATTCTACTACCAAGGTACTTGCATCACCTAGCTCGTACTCCGAGTCCACTCTGGGCACGGTCGCAAGAGCTCAGGCTTAAGATTCCCAGCCGCATCGGTTGGGTGGTATTATATATGTAATCCTCACTGTCCAACGCACCGAGCCTCCTCAGTACCTATGATGCCAGCCACCGGACCCACTTCCTTCTCCAGCCATACAGACCAATCTTCGTCCGTGGTGACCTATACGTACGTACGTACTCGAGTTATGAACGTGTACAACAATCTATGTACACCGACCTCGGACTCACTCCAGAAAATCCGTCTAGTACAGCCGAGCTTTACACGCCCTCCACATAATGTAAGTGTAAAGTCTCCTCTTTCTTGGGTACACCTTATCTTATCTCTAATCTATAGAATTTTGGTGGGATATGGGAAACGGATTCAAAAGGGAAAGAATCCGATGCCCAGTGGTGGGTAAAGTTATAATTAGAAGAACAGAGATTGGAGACAACACTGGCTACAGTATCCTCGGTGGAATAAGAATAAGAATGAGTAGCAACCCGTTCAAATCCTTTCTCATCTACAGACAGAGTGTATCGGCGAAGCTAAACGCCGACGTGTCCAAAACGTGCATACCGACCGCAGGCTCTCATCCTACCGGCATCTCAACACTCGTTTCTATCCCACAACCGCCGTAAGCACCAGGGGGAGCCCAATTAATTTCATTCTTGAATGAATGAATACACCTCAAGTACACCGTCGTTTGCAGCCTCATGACCACCTAACTCGTGCTCTTTCGCGTACGACCCTGACACATCCACCCTTCACGACGTCCCAGTCTCCTCTTCCTCCTCGTTCTTGCTCTTTAATGCTGTTCTCATTGGTGCTCATCTTCAACTCCCTCAACATCTCCGTCCCTCCATCCTGTGTACATTAAACATCCCCAAAAAACTGCTACTCGTCACAGACTCATAACTATCCTTATCCAGAGCTCCCCCAACCCATCCGTCCTCTCCGTCGCAGAAGCATTGAACTCCCAAAACGAACTCCTACTCGTTACGAATGCGTAGATATCCGAGATATGCGTACAAACACACTTTATATTAAGCAGTTCAAGGACTCGGAGGAGGGCCGGAAGAGATGCTGGGGTAATGTGTTCAAGGCGATCTTGGGGTCGCTTAAACGAAGTAGACTCGGAGTACACCAAATCCAACGTGGGCTTCGATATACTCAGAGGGAGAGCAAACAGGACGGAAGTGAGGTTTAGACGAGGCGTTTCGCTTGGCGTTCACTCATCACTCACATGATCAACTTGAAGATCGGATAGCTTTGGAAAGTTCGGATTCGCGTTTCCTTCATTACCACCTCTCTCAAAACGACCCCATAACGTTTCTCAAGCTCCTGACAATTCGGATACTTGTAGAAATTAGCCGATGTTCAGTTTCTCCATGTTCGGCGTGCGCAGAAACTGTCCGTCTGCTTTCGGTTCCTGCCCAGATCTCAGAGTCGCAGAACCTTGAGTCCAGGGAGGGAGATCCGCGTTCTGACCAACCCCACGTGAAGTTCGAGGATGGTTAACTTCGTCATCGAATCTCCGCCGCCTATGTGCAAAGTGCTATGGCACGACGACTGGCAACCGCGACTTCGACCACCTTCTGGCAGCGCCTGATGGATCTTTCTGCGTGACCTCAGCGGTTTATATGGTCCGAAATCCCTTTCAACGCAATGCAGAGGGTCGTGCCAAGGTTCGACTCGGCGTAAAGCACTCACGCAACACTTCACCCGATGGTGTAGGTCGTTTGCTTCGAGGTGTTAGGCCCATTTCCCGGGACCCGAGCGTTCTTTGGGAGTCCCTCGATGTCACTCGTTCTCTTCCTCCCATTCTCACCTACTTTCGTTCCCTGCATCCCCCGGGTTTGCGATTCGTTGGCTATTTGCTATCGCCCAGGCTTCCAGCAGTTGCTGACTCCCAACTCGAATATGATGGCTTGCCCCTTGTCTTCGGCGACTCCAGATTAAGGACTGCGTAGACGATGTCACTGGGATTCGATGGATACTGCCCTTTGACGTTTAGATCGTTCCTAGATGGCAATGGTCGTCTGTGGAGGAACTCGACGCTGCTCACCCTAACAACATCCCAGCTCGTTCTCGGTTTGAATCTGAGTCTTGCCTCAAGGCTCCCTGTTCGAATTAGGGGAAATACAAACGGTCTTTCACACTGGCGGCTTCGCTTGTTCCTCAGTTTGAAATCCAGCAGGTGCACTTTACAAATGTAACGCAATTAGGGTGGCAGCTTGCTCCGGAAGACTTGGAAGTTTTTCGACTGTCGTGGCTTTTCTGCGGCTTCCAGGTACGAGACTATATCCAATGTGTTCTTGCATTAGACTGTCCACTAAAACGTATGCATGTACCCAACAGATAATGAAAGCTCATACTGGAATCTATCTAATGCAAACCTGGGACAAAAAGATAAACGAAAAATATCAAAACGTAGGAGTGTGATCGTCTGTCTCTATTCCTTCGCAGTGGACGCATAGAACGAGAGCGATAAATAATGAGTAGTCACCATAAACACTGGACACTTCGAGTCTAATATATATACGCCCTACAGACTGGAAAATACCTCATGAAACCCATCAAACAAGAGAAAGAAAGAATTTCGACGTTCATGCCCGAAACATGAGCATCAGAAATCGCCAGAGGGGGGTTCTCCACAATGGTGCTGGCGCTTCAGGGCAGGTGTGATCGAAGGGGGAATCAGCGGGATGATGATCCTGCGCATTAGCATGCGCTTGTTGGCTTGGAGGTCGCGTATCTGGACTCCGTCCGTGATCGTCATTGGGGGCGGCACGAGGCTCAGGTGAGTGTGGTACTGAAGAGAAGGTGGGCTGAGATTTTGTTCACTACGACCCGATCATTTACTTACGAGAACTTGATTCAGGTGTACTTTCTTGCTGCTCCTCCGAACTTGATTCTCGCGGCGTCCGTTTTCCGTTTGAATTGCGAGTTCGGACCGAATTTCCAGCCAGATGATCGCGGCTCCGAATCGAGTGGTCGTTGTTCGAGTTCGAATTGCTCAAGTTATAGATGTTGTTTGAATCCAAGTTTATGGTGATTGAGCGGGAATACATGCTGACAGGTGGAGGATTTTCCGCCAGTACCCGATTTTGCAGGGCCCGTAGCTCTGATCTCATTTCTTGAATGTTCTGAGGGAGAACGGGTGAACACAGCTTTATCGAAGACGACAAAGTTACATACTAGTGAGCTCTGAGTGACAACCTCCTTCACGGCTCCAATTCTTTTCTCTAAGCCTTCCACTCGCATTTGGAGCTCTGTAAGTGGGTCCTCAGAAAATCTCGGGGGGCATTCCGCGCGAAGGGTCTCATTGTCGAGGTTGTGGCTTGCTACAGACCCCACCCCCACAGACGTATAGCTTTGCAGAAATTCCATGAAGCTGTAAAGACCTAGCCCGAGCTTCAGCTTCGACAGCAGTGAATAGTCAGTGAGGTGCACGGGATATTTGATCTACCAGGATTAAATACAACCTCCTGCCCAGGCGTCGCTTCTGGGGACTCGGACTCAGCGAGGGAGAGATGGAGGGGGCGTTATCTTATCTTTTATCTATCCGATTTTCTACGCTCAAATATTGGTAAGCAGATGAAAATCAGTCAGCACCCGGCGGCGGGCGCCATTCCATGTTGCAGAACATAAACTTTACCATGAAGAGCAACGTAAAAGGGAAGGTCTGGTAGGGCCAAAATTACTTTGAGATGCTGTAGGTGTGCGATGAAGTACATATTTGTGACAATCTTCGCTTGTGAAAGACAAAAAGGCGTCCGAAAGACCTCCGGTTCTTCTCAATTGTCCCACAGGTCCCCTCGTAGAACGCAGGAAGTGCGAGATGGAGAGTGGTAAGGTTCTATGAGAGGAATGTCAATGTTGGACATGGTGCAGCGTTCCTTTTATCTAGGCAGATGGAGAACGACTTGAGGAGGTTTCATGCTTTCTACCCCCTTGATGCGAGGACCCTGGGCTACTTCAACTTTGGGACCATCTTTTTACCGTCTCCTGCCCTCCCAAAACTAACTGGTCTCAATGATCATATCCATCCCCAAATGCTCTAAGATTGGGTAGGTTGTTAATGAGAAAGAGGTGGGATAGTGATTCGAGGCCTTCAAACATGCAAATCCGGGCCAGGATCAATAAGAGTTGAAGGAAAGAAGGGTGTATGTGGATAGTATACTAGGCGCCCTGCGCCCGGACCTGTGCGTGAACCAACGGAGCGAATATCAGGCCCAATTTCAGTCTTTAACAAATAAGCAAATCAAGTACATGAATCGTCATTGGCAGCCTCACGGCCGCCCTACTAGCTTGAGTACTCTCCCTCAGGCACGTACGACCCTAACATCGACATTAATGCCATACACCAACCTCAAAATATCATCTGCTCTAGACGCCCCAAACTCCTCTTCCCCTCCCTCTTTCTTGCCCTTCAATTTGTTCTTCTCGATGATACTCATCCTCAACTCCCCCAACCTTTCCGTACCTTCCATCCCCGGAACATTGAACACTCCAAACAGTCGTCTACTTGCCACAAACCCGTATATATCCGGGATATGCGTACACTCTCTCCGGATATCAAGAATTTCGAGAATTTGGAGTTTCGGAAGGAGGTAGCCATGGAGGAGTCGCGGTGCCGTCGGTGAGACGTATTTGAGTGGATCTTGGATCTGCCTGAATAAAGTCGAATCGGAGTAAATTGAATCGAGGGTGAGGTGAGACGTGGATGGAGGTACGGAGAGGAGGATGGTGGTCAAGGATTTAGACGAGATGTATAGGTTGCGCAGACGGAGTCGTCGGAATGGACCAATTCCGGTCTGCAGGATCGTTTCCCCACTTTGACCAGAAGATGACTTGGAAAGTTTTCGGCTTCGCATTTAGCCTTGGCCCCAGCAACCTCCGCTTCTTTCATTATCCTCTCCCCAAACGACTCCATGACCTTCTCAAGCTGCACACAACCCTGGAAGCTAAACTCCGGATCCTCGAACTCATATCCACGACCGTCCTCCGCAGTCCCTTCTACCTTCGCAAATCCCATATCCAGTTCTTCCAGGTTCGGCGTACTTAGGAACCTCAGTACACTATATGCACGTTTTTGGTTCCGATCGACATTCCGGAGCCGCAGAACCTTGAGTACAGGGAGCAAAACTCCTTTATCCGCCAACTCGGATAAAAAATTCGACGAGGGTTCTTCGTCGTCGTGGTACCCATCCCGATCCGCATACCCAACTGTTAAGGCGCCAATTCTCAGAATTGGCGCTTTTAGCTTGATCGTGCGGCACACGTTGCAACAATACTCATTTTCCGCTGAGGACGGGCC
This sequence comes from Candolleomyces aberdarensis, assembly GCA_004126415.1. Classification (NCBI taxonomy): domain Eukaryota; kingdom Fungi; phylum Basidiomycota; class Agaricomycetes; order Agaricales; family Psathyrellaceae; genus Candolleomyces; species Candolleomyces aberdarensis. The sequence continues at coordinate 68,184 of SDEE01000183.1, forward strand.
AGCCACGCTTGGAGCCGACCTGTCAAGAGTCAAGATACACGATTCATGATATTTATGACCCCTTTCGTTCACTGCACAAACCTAATTCCCCTCGGTCCCTCTCTTTTTCTTTATCTCTCCTCACCGCAACTCGTCACCTGGTCTCGGTTCAAGTAGTTGTATTTATATTTGTTAATTTTTCGCGCTTGAACGCATACGCATCTAGGGTAATCGATAATTGTTGTACTAGTGGCATATCGCCTCATTTTATTGTAGTTTTCGAAAGTCTACTAAGCTGTCCTGTACTTTGATCCTCAAGTCCTTGACCTGTGGATACTGGTGTAATGACAGAACGATGGGGGATAGAGCGACAGATGAGAGTACGTAGATAGGCGCCTAGCAAGGTTCGGAATCGCGTCGCGAGGCCATGGCCAACCGTAAGTCCCCACATCTTGATGAGGACAAGGAAGAATGGGAAATGGTTTAGCGCTTCTGCTTCAATTTATATTTCCGATATCTTTCCTTCCACTTATCAGAATACGATTGCACAATATCTGCCAACTCGTGCTCGTGGAGATCATCCTAGAGAGGAAACAGAAATTAGTTCAATATTCCAATGAAAAGAGATGTTCATACATTGAGGCGTCGGATAGCATGAAATGTGAAGCTCGCCAAGTCATCCCAGCGATCGAACCGACCTATCTCAACGTGGGATGAGAGTCTTTCGTCAATTCTTCCCCATCCGTTATTGCGGGTGAAGTCAATAAGTCGAGGATTGTCGAGATATGTGGTTTGGTTGCCAGAGTAGCGATACAGTGCCTCGATGATCCTAGAAAAGCTCCCTGATCAAAAAAGGGGTTTTAGAGACTTGGTAAGGATGGATCAAAAGTGACTCACAGTTCTCCAAGAAATCTTCTTGTTGAAGTAATTTCTGAAGACAAGACTCTATCACGTACTGTCGAACCCGTCTTTCTGAAACGAATAAGTGCTGAGCACGAAACTCGCTGTCCAAAAACTCGAAGAACGACCGGTGGTAGAAATACACCTCCTCCCACACCTCGGTCCAGCTCGGGCTTTGACGAACAAAGACGAGTGAGTGCAGGTCGGAGAAAAGGAGCCGATGACCTCCCTCTTCTGAGTCTTCAAGGCCGATGATTTCATCGAGATTGCGAGCACTATCTTGAACGTCCCCGATGCGACGGTCAGAATTCATCTGGTGTGCCCGGACAAGTAGAAGAAAATCTCGCCCCTGATTGGTGTCGACTGCCTCGTACAATTCTTTCGCGGTGGAAAGAATGTTCCTGTAAAGAATATCGAGGAGTTCCAATGGCCGAGTTTGTTGACCACCTTCAGGAGTCCAGTCGATGATTGCTCTGAGTCTATCCACCGGGGAGCCGCGGCGCTCTGATACGTATTTAACTACCGTCGCAGCGTAAACAAACTGTCCTGAAGCTGCCACCACAAGCTTCGCGACGTCTTCCTTCTTAGGCCACCGAGGGGACTGTGCTCTGCGGTCGCGGCTTCGACTGCCGATCCCGCGAAGTCTAGTCCACAGATAGCAACGAATATCATCCGTGGCATCGTACATGTCGCTCAGCTTCATGTGGTATGCGAGTTGGTAGAGGTAGCCTTCCGGTTCGTTGTCCAGCGCAGTGCGGATGGCCCATTCCGGTCTGCTGGCAATGAATATGCGGAATGGGAGATCTTTATCGAGAAGACAGTGTTTGATSGTGGATAATAGTTCAKCTTGGCTGTCTTCCCCGGAGCACTCGTCGAGGCCATCGATCAGGATGGCATGGGGGAAGGTACTGCTGTCCAAGCGTCCGCTTGCACAGACGTGCTGGAAGGGGGCGACTATGATGGTGTCCATCTGAGCTCCAAGGCGTTTCTTGAATATGAGTGGGTCTTCTTCGATCGCATTTCCAATGGCATCACGGAGAGCAGGATTGTGTAGGCCCAGCTGGCAAGCGATGGTCGGTACAATGTGAGTTCAGTTGTTTCGAGTGGGGTCTGCGGCAGAGAAGAAGAATGCCGACCCAAGGGTATTGGACTTTGAGCACTTTTCGGCGATTGTCTGCTGTAACGCCGATTTCCCCGCTCCTGCCGCGCCGGTCATACACAGCAAACGTTGGGGACCTTCACGATCTTGAATCCAATCCATGAGTTCATCGGTAACCTCGACACGAGTGCCTTCATCGCACTTCGGCGCATCGAATCGAGCACTCGAGTTGTGAAGGGCATTGGAGGCTACATTTTTCAAAAGTGTCTTCCAGCCTGTCGAAGCAAAGTCATATTAGTCGTTGAGAAGATTCTGCAAATGTCGATGTATACCTTCTTTCCGGCTATCCTCTAACGAATGGACATTAAAGTTGTCGATGTTGAAGTTCTGCGCATTTGGGAACATCGACATGGTTGCGGTGTGCTCCACGGTTGGTGTGTGTCTGTGGGTTGCCGCAGCAGACGGACCCACATTGGCAAAGGAAGGCGTCGGAGCCTCAGCCATGCTGACCAGGATTGCCTTAGCCACTGTCAATCCCTTAGGCTTTTCCAGCAGCATTGAGGTACGCACATTGTTTGGGTTCCACTCAGCTGTCGGTAGATCATGAGCGATCGGCTGCTTGTCTCTGCAATGCCGTTTGGAGGAGAGGAGGGGGCCACTATCACTGACGAGCTCGGCGCCTCTTTTCCTCGGATTTAAGGACATACAGGCGAGTGCAGAGATGAAAGCTGGAAGAGAACAGCTTGGACCGCAAAACAGCGACAGACACGAGGCACGAGGCATTCACGAGCCTGCACAGCACTCTGAATCCCGCGCTCGGACCACTTTTCTTGTAATTGGCGCGTATTTAGACGCCGGCGTGTGAGAATCAGCAAGAACAGCTGAGGCGGTTAATCATGCATTCCCACCAAGCTCATTGACATCTCAAGGAGCTGCAAACCAGAAAGTCCTGAGAAACCCAAGAGAAAGTCAATCGATTGGAGTTTATGGAAGGATCAGTGCCCCGAGTTGCTCGAGACTGATGTGGCGAAATTCCAGGGTATGTATTCGCTGCACATTTCACGATCGAGAGGGAGCCTGACAAGACTGACTGGGACTGTTCCGTACAGGACTCCTTCGTGCTTCACGTAGTAAAAGATGCATCTGTTTTCCTTCCCCGCGTCGTCCTCTATGATTAGCCTGATGAACGGAAGGAATGGCATCGAACGCAACTCATCGGAAAACGAGGCCTCACGAGCACGGAGCGTCGGTTTGTATTAATGGGAACCTTGCTGGGCCTCCTGCTTCTCATCCTCTTCAACCGGTGCGACGATCAGAGGGAGTAGGGGGCTTGTGATTCCTCGAGGATCGTCGGCTGTACAGTTGCCGAGCCTGACTTTGAATTCGACTTTAACCTCATTTATGGCTGCAAAACTACAACGATCATCAATTACCACAGAGCGAGATGTCGCTGAATCAAAAAGAGTCGTCGAAATGCGAGGGAATGCAAAGAAAAGAGAGCTCAAGCCCAATTTCGTCTAGCTCTAGCAGTGAAGCTAGTGAAGGGGGGTTGGTTGTGCATATTTAGAGGCCGGTCTGATGTAGCCGCGTGAGAATCGGCAAGATGACCGTAATCAGAGTCTTTTCGAATTCTTCCAACCATCGCCATGATTTCACACTCAAGCAGAGGCTCCTGAAATTCAAGACCAAGTCAATCGCAACTGTCCTCCGAGTCTCCGTCAACCCAGCCTGAAGAATGCGAAAATCTGCTTCAAAGGCATCGGATAGTGCTCTCCGCTGCCCGCAGCATCCTGGCTGAAGTGCTCGGCGCTATATCACCTTTGTCCTCCCCGGTCTTCTATGAGCGCTGGATCAATGAAAAGGGGGTCAACGGTGCGAGGGGCGAGCAGGATTTAAAGTGTCTGTGAGGCCACTTTCAGTGAGTTACAATGTTCTAATCCGTTTCGTTTGATCTAATGAACGTGGAATAGGGATAGTCACTGGAACTGCAGACGTCGTGAAATTTGTGAAGCCGAAGGCGGACGCTCATCAGAGCCGAACGGAGAGTGCGCTCAACAGCGTCGCAACGCTCTTCCACCTGGAATATATACGGTCCCAGGCGAGGAAACGGTTCGAGAACAGAGAATGCTATCGACCGCGTCAGCACCCTGATCTCCACCGTCTGAGAGTACACTATCGAATGGGACGAGTCTCACAAAAACCACGCCAAATTGTTCCTGTCGTTGCTGCAATTGGCATTACAGAGCTGGCACGGCACTCTAAGCTCCCTCACCTCACCTACATCCATATCGGCCTCAGCTTCTGTAATTACCCGACAGGAAATCGGCATCCACCTGGACGGGTTCTTGGTGTTCATCCACTACCTCAAGGAGACCTTGACCTCGACCTCAATCCAGACGACACCAAGCTTCGATAGCTTGGAGCTGTCCCAGTTCTTCAACTCCCCCCACCTCCGCGCTATCTCTCACCATCCCCTTCAGCGGAGCCCAGCTCTCCCTGGATTTACAAGTATTCAGCCGATTCGTGCAGAAACACGCTGCAATGCTCGAGTCATTATCCCTCATGAGTTAGACCACGCGCTGTGCTGTACATTGGATATAAGCAATCCTTTCCTCCATTCAGGCTCAGGGTGGTGGTAGGCTTCCGGAGCTCAGCATATGGCAGTGGCGTTGAGGATTCTCAAAGCAAATCTCCTTGCTGCTCACTCGACCACCCTCGAGTCTATCACGTTGATGTATAGGGCGTTGGATTTGCCGGACGTTTGTGCTGTCTTGCCGGCGTTCTCAACTATACCAGTGGGAGTGGGTTGACGCAGTAAGTGTCGATGCCCCTGAGGAGCTTAGAGATGCACATTGACGCGTTGAGTCCTCACTTCTTTAGATTGATGACGAAGAGGTTGCCCTACCTTCAAAGTTCGAAGTTAGACCTTGCGGCTAGGACGCAGATGTTGGGGTATGCCCGGAATTCAGTACGTTTTTCTTTCTTCTATCAGCTTGGTATGTGCGGGGATCTTTGCGACCAACACTGCATGATGGCGGTTGTTTGGCGTTTGGCGTCGATTCGATCAAGAGCTCGATGCGCTCGGGTTTGACAGAGGAAGTTGGGATCTTGGGCGCTTGGTCATGTCACCAAGTGCTGATAGATCTTGGATAGCTGCGTTTGAGGAAATACTCGTGCCCGTGTCCCTAGTCTCAATTCCATTGAAGATTTAACGCCTTGATCGTGCAGTACGCGTTTCAGCAAGACTCATCTTCTGCCGAGGACGGGCCAGTCATACCTGGAGACGACGTATCAAGAGTCGAGATGCGTGGTTCATTATATTTATGATCCCTTTCATTCCCTGCTCGGATATACACGAACCTAATACCTCTCGCTTGCTCTCTCCCTCCTCATCTTCCCCTACCGCAACTTGTCACCTGGTATCAATTGGAGCAGTTGTATTTTTGTTTGTTAACTTTTCGCTTTCGAACACATGCATATCTAGGTAATTGATAATTATTGTACTCTTGGCATATCGTAGCGTTTTGTTGTGGTTTTCGGAAGTCTACTAAGCTACCCTGTACTTGTATCCTCGGTCTTTAATCTATAATAAGAGAATGATGTAACATCAAAACGATGGAGCATAGGGCAACAGAAGAGAGCAGATAGGTATTCAGTGAGGTTCTGAATCGCGTCATGAGGCCATGGCCAGTCACAATTCCCAACATCTTGGTACAGTCTAGAAATCAACTGGGGGTTTCTTCTCCTCCACCTTCTCCCTGAAGCCATATTTCTCATATCTTTCCTTCCACTTATTAGAATACGATTGCACAATATCTGCCAACTCGTGCTCGTGAAGTTCATCCTGGAGAAGACACATAAATTAGTTGGATATATCAATGAAAAGAGAGGTTCATACATTGAGGCGATGGATAGCACGAAATGTAAAGCGCGTCAAGCCAAACCATATTTTGAACCGATCTATGTGAGATGAGAGTCTTGTGTCGATTCTTCCCCATCCATTATTCCGGGTAAAATCAATAAGTCGAAGATCGTCGACGTATGTGTTTTGGTTGACAGAGTCGTGACAGAGTATATCAATGATCCTATTAAAGCTCCCTGTTTAAAAACGGGGATGTCAGAGACTTGGTCAGTAAGGATTACTGTGACTCACATTCACCAAAGAAATCTTCTTGTTGCAGTAACTTCCGAAGGCAAGACTCTACCACGTACTGGCGAACCCGCGTTTCCGAAACAAATAAGTGCTGAGCGCGAAACTCGCTGTCCAAAAACTCGGAGAACGACAGGTGATAGAAGTGCATCTCCTCCCACACCNTTGGAAAAAGCCGAGTYTTGACGAAAGAAGACGAGTGAGTGCAAGTCGGTAAAAAGGACTTGATGATCTCCCTCTCCAAGGCCGATGACTTCATCGTGATTGTGAGCACTCCTTCGAACCCCCACAATGCGAGAGTCGGAATTCATCTGGTGTGACCGGACAAGTAGAAGGAAATCTCGTCCTCGATTGGTGTCAACAGCCTCGTACAATTCCTTCGCGGTGGAAAGAATGTTCCTGTAAAGGATATCGAGGAGTTCCAATGGCCGAGTTTGTTGACCACCTTCGGGAGTCCAGTCAATGATTGTCCGCAGTCGATCCACCGGGGAGCTGCGTCGCTCTGATACGTATTTAACCACAGTCGCGGCGTAGACAAACTGTCCTGAAGCTGCCACCACGAGCTTATCGATGTCCTCTTTTGTTGGCCACAGCTGAG
>SDEE01000184.1:0-74828 GCA_004126415.1 Candolleomyces aberdarensis
GCGCTGCCTTTGATCGGCTCAGCATCTCCTCCAGCAACTGAGCTCCAGGATCCACGAGTGTTTTCGTCTTGACTGTCAGCTTCAAGGATTTCCACAAAGCAGCATAGTCGATGGCTACGTATCTCCACCTTCGACAGACATGGGTAAACAGGATAGGGGGTACGCGTGAAGTCAGGGTACTGTTGCCCTCCCGTGGAAGTGCTTGAGCGAATATTTCTCGCAGGATGTCGTCTGGGATGCGGCGAATGGGTGATAGACTACGTGAGACTGATGTCGTTCTTTTCTTCATTAGGGCATCTTCTTCGAGGGCGCGGATTTGTTCAGGAATTTCCTCGAATCTTTGGGAACAGGCCTCCATTTCTGCTCTCGCTGAAGACAGCTCTAGATCTCCTTTTGTTGGCTTTAGAAGGTGGGTCTCGCCGCTTTCAATGCTGCTCACATTAGATGACTTGGCGATCAGAAGCAAACAGGAGTAGGTGCTTACCGTGGGCCATTGGGTGTAGGAGTTGAAACTTGAAATCCGGACACCGGCGTTTTGAAAGTTCGGGCTCAGACCAACTCAGAATTCTCTCGGTTTGGCAATCGCTAATCATAACCTTGAATAGAACAGCTCGCTAGATTCGCTGGGCGTGCTAAGTATATAGTTGAACCACTCTATACAGGTGGTTGATATGAGTCGTTTGAGGCGGAAACAACTTCAGCCTCGAATTAATTAAAGCGCGTGGCGGGCGCTTCCCAAAGTCGCTTCTTCTGTTGTGTTCACTGGGTCGTGCTCGTTAATCGCCGGATTACCTAGCTTTGCAGTTATCATTTCGGATGAATTTTATCCTTCCGAGAGAATTTAGACCAGTTTGGATTTCTTTATCCTTTTTCTACTACTGAAACAACTACAGGTGAGGAGTTGCAAGTACTAGGCATCGACTAGATATGACTCCACCACTAGGCCTTCCTCCACATACTGATGGATACGTCCACAGTCCAAGTTTCCTGGGTACTTCCCGCTCACCACCAACTTCTTAAGGCGCCCATCAGGATCTGGGCACCGAGCTCGAGCTTCAATGAAAGTATCAAAGCCATCTCGGAGAATTTTCCCTTCCACCTCCTGTAGGTTGAAAGTTCCCTTCTCTTTGAGGTCCAGCTTCAGCGTTTGCAGCCGAGGGAGCAATGGTTTCTTCGTGCCGTCCCAACCTGTTACCAACATCTTGAAAAATTCAGCATGGCACATATAAATCATAATGCTGAGTGTTGTAACGGATGGCGTGGCTTTAAGTATCCAGGCAAGCGAGTACGGGTCTTGGCCTAACCAGAACTGGAGAGATAGGTGTTCAAGGTGCTTCCAACTCCGGAGCGTTGACAGGAATGCGTTCAAAAGTGGTGACTCCATACTCGGCAAGCCCATCCTAAGACCTTGGAGTTGAAGAGAGGATAGATTCGGGGCGTCCAACTTTCCAAAGAAATNACGGGTATCGTATGTATTCGGGGAAATCGATGGTGAGAGATTCTAGAGCTGGAAGGGAAATGGGTTTACAATGATCCCAAAGGGCCGGGGTTGGAGACGTAAGGTGGTGGTCCGGGCCAAAACGAAGGGTGACGTCGCGAAGATGAGTGCAAAGAGGAAGATGGTGGAGTACGAAGGGTGTGGCCTCTCCCACGGTAATGTGGGTGAGCTGCGACCACGGGAGGGCGACAAGGACAGTGCCCACGCTGCTGGGCCCTGGCTGGCGATCAATGTGGGAACAGCCTTCACTGAGCCTAACTTGCGTTAGGGATGATGCATCTTGGAATGCTTTGACTGGATCCAATTGACGGGGGCCAAACGTGGTCCGTAGGCTTTCATGACGATTCAAGTCGAGAAACAGTTTCTTCAGACGAGGAAACGGGTGTGCTGGAAGGAAGCGAAGATGAGATATCGATACCCCATTTTCGAGAGACAAGTCAGTCAAAGATGTGGCGATTGGCGAGATAATTGAATTCAAGAAATTTTGAGGCAAGGGCGGTTTATAGAAGACGGCAAGTGGGTGCACCACTATGCTCAGGTTGAACGGAGCTCCCCTTGATCGGCTCAGCATCCCCTCAAACAGCTGAGCCCCAGGACCCATAAGTGTCTTCGGCCGGACTTTCACCTTCAAATAGTTCCACAGGGAAGCATACTCAATAGCTAAGTATCTCCACCTTCGACAAATGTGGGTAAGCAGAAGAGGAGGTAGCCCTGAAGCCAGGGTTCTGCTGAGCTGCGATGGAAGGGTGTGTACGAATATTTCCCGAAGGATGTCGTCAGGAATGCGGCGAATGGGTGATAGAATGCGTGAAAGGGTGCCCATCCTTTCCTCTAGCAGGGATTCTTCTGCTTTAAGGACGCGAATTTATTCACGAATCTCCTCGAGCCGTCTGGAAGAGGCCTCCATCTCTGCTCTCGCAGAAGAATGCTCATCATCTGTTAGCTCAGAAAGGGAGCTAGGACCATCCGCCTTCGATGCTATTCCCATTAGACATCTAATTGGCAAGCATCAAGCAGGTAGGCGTTTACTTACCACGGGCCATATTTTTGAACGTAGTGACTGAAGCTCGACCAACTTGATCGTGCGACACTGCGTGCATGTGCCAAGCATCTGCGGGCCACAAATTTCAGACTCAGAATGGACTCAATAATCTTCCCAACCTCTCAGTTTGACCTCGCCATCGCCAAGCACACTGTTGAAGAAACCGGCTGGGCCAAGTTCGCCGCGAGATACGGGATTGTCGAAGTTATTGGCACCTTCCCCAGGCAGAGCCAATAATCTCCTTTATGGTGTCTCTGACTTCGTCCTGAGACCACTGTAGGCGCGGGTGATTCAATGGGGTTTCAGTTTCTGTAAATTATCGTCGCTACACACAAGCTTAAGTACATCATAAGCCTACCCCTTTGATGTCTTCGTTGAAATCATGCTGACCGCTACTGCGCTTTTATTCGAACGGAAGCAACCAACAGGAAGTAGCCCTCAACGTTGAAGCGATCAAAGCACCAGCTCGGCGCTTCAAGCTTCAAACCCAACCCCCATCTTTTGTACCACTGGCTGACTCGTCAGTTTGTGCATCATGTTCACCTCTGTAATATCTCTAGATTCCGAGTTGAACTGGTCGGAATTTGCTCTGCTGTGATATCCTTTGACTCACCTGATCCAACGACAACACGGACGCGCGATTCACTGGGGTTTGCCAAGTCGACTCGACCTATAGCACCTGACCGTCCTCCGCAGCTCCCCCAGTCCCTTTTTCTCTTGTCTACCGGGTCGACTCGTTCAAGACATTGGTATGAATCTGCTTTTGTGACCAATAAATATGCTTGCAGGTCGTTCTTTGGGGACGTGGCGTTGTGGTCCATATGGTTCACTGCCGTGACCCAGTACCTGTACCTACCTAACTGGTAGACGACCACTCAGAGGTTGCCAGTCGATTGCATTCATTTCAAGGTACGGCCCCCACTGTTCTGATGTTTTGATCTCGATGGACGACAACAGGCACCGAGCTGCTGGTATTCAGCCAAGCCTCGCCAAGACAGATACGTGCAGGGACGGACTAGTTACCATAATTGTCGTCGTGTCTTGACCTCTACGATCATCATGTTCACCAGTAAATTCAGAGGAACAGCTCGACGATCATGCAACGAAGGCAAAAATAATCAGAAGACGGCTCCATTCGATCCGCGCACGCGTGGCTCCAGTCCTTTCGTCATTTGAACGGCGGAGTTGAACTCTAAGCTTAACCAGAGACCACGCTGCGCTCACCCTTCTTGTCATCTCTGCCACATCGACACGTACAWCCATCTCGAAGCAGAAATACGCCGCTGTCTACCGGCTACTCCTAGCACCCATTCCCGACCAGGCGCCCGTCTCTCGAGGATAAAAACCTCAACCAGAATCCAAGCTAGCAATCGCTATAGTACTATCGATTTTTCGCAATGTCTCCTACAGCAAAGCTCTCCCTGCGATCAGGGTACTTTGGCGCTGGATCCGTCGAGGTCTCCCCTGCGAAGCCAGGCCAAGGCCCCATCCGTCGTCTCGCGGTCACCTCTGACCACCTCCTCCACCAGCCCTCTGTTGACGTCGCCACCGTCCCTGACGTCATGGAACACGCAGTCAGGCAACATCCCAACAAGCGCGCTGTGGGATGGCGAGAGATCGATCAAAGTGCACGACGAGGAAAAAATCGTGAAGAAGGTCGTCAATGGCCAGGAAGTCGAAGAGAAGAAGACGTGGAAGTATTTCGAGCTTAGCGATCCCCAGTACTGGACTTTCACGGAGTATCATGAAGCCATTACCCAAGTCGCGAAAGCGTTGGTCAAGCTGGAGATTGGGCAGGATGATGTCATTAACGTGTATGCACAGACCAGGTGAGGCGTCCTTGTTCTCCGCGCTCTGTATGTATCGTTTCTGACTGAGCTTCGTTAGCGTGAACTGGCAGCTCGTCTCGCAAGCATGCACCCTCATCTCGACACCCATCGCCACGTCCTACGAAACCCTCGGACAAGAAGGCCTCGCTCATTCTCTCAATGAACCCAACTGTCGCGCGGTCTTCACCAACGCCGACCTATTCCCCATGCTTCTCAAAGTCCTCCCCGAAACGCCCACCGTCCAATTCATCTTCTACGACGGCAAACCAAAAGAATCTCTCCTCCAGCAAATCGCTGCTGTCAGGGATGGAATCAAAACCTACCACATCGACGAGCTGCGTGAACTAGGCAAACAAAACGCCAACGCCGACCTATCATCGCGCCGACCCAGGCCCGACACCGACGCCTGCATCATGTACACCAGCGGTAGCACCGGCAAGCCCAAGGGCGTCCAAATCAGCCACGAGAACCTCATCGCCTCCGTCTCCTCTGTCCACTTTTTATACGGGCACCACTTACCCGAGGATACGGTGTACCTRGCGTACCTCCCCCTTGCCCACGTATTCGAGTTTATCGTGGAGCTCGTGGCGATTTATGTGGGAGCCACCTCTGTCTATGCCAGGCCCAAGACGCTCACGGACGCGTCTGTGCGGAACTGTAAAGGCGATCTGACGGCGTACCACCCGACGATTATGCTTGGTGTCCCGGCGGTTTGGGAGACCATCCGCAAGGGCATTGTGGGCAAGCTGGATAAGATGGGGTGGGTGACGAAGACGGTTGTGGGCGCTGCTATGCATATGCAGAAACGCAGGGTCCCTGTGTTGAGTTGGTTGGCGGATGAGTTTGTTTTGAGCTCTGTGAGGGAGCCCACGGGCGGGAATATTAGGTGGGGGATTAATGGTGGTGCGGCGATTAGCAAGGATACGCAGGAGTTTATGAGTTTGGCTGTTATGCCTTTGATGCAGGGTGAGGTTTTTTTTGTTGAGACTAGATGGACCTTTTGGCTGACGCTGTGAGATAGGTTATGGAATGACTGAAACGTGCGGAATGTGCGCGATTCTTCCGCCCGAGTTGCACCAGTACGGTGCCGTTGGTGTCCCCGTGCCATCGCTTGAAGTCAAGCTTCTCGACTGCCCTGATATGGGCTACACMTCTTCCGACCCCAACGGCCCACAGCAGGGCGAGATTTGCGTCCGAGGTCCTTCAGTCACCAAGGGCTACTACAAGAGGCCAGACCTTAACGCGGACGAGAGCGTCTTCACYAAGGATGGCTGGTTCAGGACGGGTGAYGTTGGCCAATGGAACGAAGACGGAACCTTGAGYCTCGTCGACAGACTGAAGAACYTGATCAAGTTRCAGAGCGGAGAGGTAAGCAYMTTCACTTCGCTCYTCAATAATTTATTGACCRTTYTTYGCATATACAGTATATCGCATTGGARCGCCTTGAAGCGATCTACAAGTCTTGCGAYCTCGTAGCGAACGTTTGCGTYTATGCAACRCARGAGGCTACCCAACCCGTTGGTATCGTCGTGCCTCAYGAGGGTAACCTCCGTCAGTACCTCCGCTCGTCGCCCCACTCTTCCATTGCGGACCAGGCATTCCCGGATCTCTGCAMCAACGCAGAGGTCAGGAAGGTGGTTTTGAAAGAATGCAATGAGACYGGKAAGAAGAACAAGTTCAAGGGCGCKGAGCTSTTGGAAGCGGTCGTGTTGACCCCRGAGGAGTGGACTCCGGAGAACGGGTTGGTGACTGCTGCCCAGAAGGTCAATAGGGGGATGGTGGCSAAGGTGTTCAAGGAGGAGATTGAGGCTGCTTATAACGGTTGAGAGGTTCGTGGATATGTTACAGCAATGGCTCGGAAGGACTTGGACGATGTGCTGCNTTGCTTGTTGGTTACCCCGATTCGAGATCATGTTTTCGAATGTATCTGTGATATCTCARYGTTGTAATRGTATCCAAGTGCTTTTCAACTGCAGTTCTTCGCGACGTGGATCCTAGAGAGRAKWAAYYASCCGCCCTTGAGAACKTCCCRAATGCCACGAGGATGGGMCANGGAAGAYGGCCAAGGGTCTCTCTATCTATGGGCCGGACGGCTAACGATCYATGACGAATACTTGGAGTTTGCGGGTCCGGGCCCTTGGAGGGTGCCAGCGAGGGATTACGAGCCTCCRGACAACGGCAGGTYTTCCAGGATGAATTTCAGYCTAGCCTGTGTGTTCGCATGTGCAAGCCGAGTGTCAAAATCGTCCTATTGCCAGCTCCCTTCTCTATTACAAAACGACTGGACTAATGGGATGGTGTGTCGTCTCTAATGCAATGCTTCCTTGGCAATCTGGGCAGCGTATGGGTTGCGGGCGTCGGCACGCCATTCAGCAGCNNTAGAAANAAAAAAGAGACGTGTCAGAGCTTGGACAATGGTGCTAGGATTCGTTGACACGTACAGCGAACGCCTGACTGTTGAGCACCGTAGACGAGGTAKGCGGTGATGGAGCCAGAGACGAGGAAAGGCCACAGAGGCCTGACAATCTGTATTATGACCAGAACACTATTCGTCAAAAATTCATGGCACGAGGAAGCTAGGACGTACGGGGGTGGGCCACTTTCGCAATCCAAGGAAGGCCATCGTTTTCTATTKRAATGTCTGAGCTCTCGTTAGSTTTCTCSTATKGTGGATAGAATTTGAAGCTTACAAGGGAGAGTGGTGGTGCTGGTGGTAGTGGTGGTGCTGAGCAGCGTCGGGCGGGACCGYGAGCATGGTTGACCGCGGGTCTGTGTGAAATTATTGCCGTTTATGGGGCGTCCATCATTGGCAGTCCATCATCGTGCAGCAGCGCGTTCATCGTCATGTGTCCCCAACCCATCCACGAAATATAGGTCGGTATATCTGCTGAATATCCGATGAAGCACGCTTTTGACTCTGCTTGCAGGCTATACACTCAGCAAGGAGATTATACGAAGAGCCGTGGACGAATTTGAATTAGAGGAGTGGAAGATTCAAAGGCAAAGAGACGTGCACCCAACCTATACTACCGTTGAGGATTATTCTCGTGAGTTTGCTCTGTGAATGACTTTTGTTTGAAGTTCACATTTTTATGCGAGAATATAGGATATATTTAACCCAGGATGGCCTCCAACACCACAGGAACGTCGAGCAGTGGTTTGAATCCCAATGCGGCTGCGCCAGTAGTACGTCCAAGCGTATCGTACTCCAGCCACCTGAGTGCTGACGACATTTGCTCGTAGTGGCGACAGTTCTCGTTCTTCGACGTAGTTCCAGTCAAAGATCCMCATGACCTGGAAAGCTCACCGTATATCTTCAAGGTATGTGGTWCCGAAGCTTTCAATCACCAAGATCTCACAACAGRCCCCTAGGTTGCAGCCGAAATATCCACAATGGTCTCATCTTCTGCCGGAATGCTCGTCGCAGATATTCATGGAAGCGTTCATCTACTGAACCGAGAGTTTGAGTCGATAACCAGTTGGGTAGCCCATGTCGGCGGGCGGGTAACCCATATGGTCGAGCGGAAGGGTACCCTTGTGACTCTGGGTGTATGTTTGCAACTACCGCTTATCCGTGTTGATCTTATTCTTACTAGCTCTAGGAAGAAGACACCGTMAAGTCTCCGTTGCTCAAAATTTGGGATTTGGAGAACCGGGACAAGAAGACTGGAGCACCGAACCTCTTGCGCTCAACGAAAATTCAGTTGAGCAATCGACCACATCCTGTTAGTATCTCCACCYTTTTTACCTATWTYTGACTACTCTGACACTCTGMAGGTTACGACGGTCGCTCTATCCGCCACCCTCTCACACCTTTCGATCGGTTTGGGAGATGGAACCGTTATACTCTACCGACACCTGGATCAATCCCTCGCAGGCTCAACATCACTCACCGCCCTYCCAAAATCTCGAGTAGTACACGAATCACCCACAGAACCTATCACTGGACTTGGCTTCCGAGAGCCCACGGAAGAATCGCCTAATACCTACCTTTTCATCGTTACCACAAACCGTGTCTTGTGTTACCAAGCATCCGGCAGAGGCAGCGGCGGAGTACCAACGGTCGTGGACGAGATTGGGAGCGGCCTTGGATGTGCGACGATGGACTGGCGTGCGCATGAYATGGTCGTTGCTCGTGACGAGGCCCTGTATATCTGCAGCACYGATGGCAGAGGTGCCTGTCTTGCYTATGAAGGTCAGCTTCCCGTTTCGGAGACTCGACTGAACCTGTTCTGAAATAGWCATTTCGTTTCAGGCCACAAGTCCTCTGTGCACACSCACTTGAGCTACCTTGTCATCGTCTCSCCTCCGTTCTTCCCCACCGCAGCGGCAGCTTCGGCTACCGTTCGCAACTTCGTCGCGCGGTCAGCGAACCCAGGTGAAACGGACATTACCAAAGTGAATGTGTTCGACCTCGATAACAAGCTCGTCGCCTACTCKGGAGCCTTTAAACAAGGTGTGAGAGAGGTGGTTTCGCAGTGGGGYAAGATCTATGTRCTCTCGACGGATGGRAATGTAAGGGCCTCCCATTTCTCCGTGAYTCAAWCAAAGCTGATYCCTTRTGCCTAGYTGCTATCGCTGGAAGAAAAGTCGACTGCGGACAAGTTGGAYATGCTTTACCGSAAGTCKCTRTATCCGGTTGCACTGAACCTGGCGAAGACTCAAAAYATGGATGATGCCAGCGTCGCGGATATTCACAAGCAATACGGAGACCATCTATATGCAAAGGGCAACTATGATGAGGCGATGCAACAGTATCTCAAGACGATCGGGTTCGTCCAACCCAGCTACGTCATTCGCAAGGTACGGTCTACTAGCTCATCCCAATCCAAATTTATTTTTCTGACATGACCGACCGATATCCTCAGTTCCTGGACTCTCAGCGAATACATAACCTCGTCACMTACCTGCAAGAACTCCACACTCTCGGTGTCGCTAATTCAGAYCACACGACRCTCCTCYTGAAYACATACACCAAACTCAAGGATGTCAATCGCCTGGACAGCTTCATCAAGACAGAGTCCCGAAGAGACTCAGGGGATGCMGACGAGCTGCCTTTCGATTTGGATACAGCGATYCGGGTGTGCAGACAAGCAGGGTATTTCGAACATGCYTCATATCTGGCGAAGAAGTACGAAAGGCATGAAGATTATCTGAGGATCCAGATCGAGGAYGCAGGGAATGTGAAGGATGCCCTTGCGTATCTGAGGAAGCTKGGACCTGAAGCGGTATGTAYTRAYGTCCACCCASACCCATCTTCAGATAYCTGACGTGGTATCTCTCTGTTTTGCAGGCCGAGAGCAATCTTGCTCGGTACGGTCGGGCTATGCTACAGAGCCTACCAGAAGAGACAACCCAACTCTTAGTCGACCTTTGTACCAGCACCGGCGGTCCACTTACCGAACCGGAGGAAGATCAAGAGGCGAGCGGCGCCAAGCAACCACAAGCCCCTGGCCCATCATACCTTTCCTACCTTGCACTGAATCGCGCCGCGGCGATCGCTGCCCCCACCGTCATCTCTGCAGCTGAAACAGCCACGCCCCCTTCACCTTCTATCAAGACTATCAGAGCCGATACAATCTCTGCACCACGTCGTGGAGAGTCCTTTTATGAACCTGCGGGTAGAGCGCCAACGCCACCCCCCCGTACTGGGTCTGCTGGCACAAACGCCGCTCCAGCTTCAGCCATAATTCAGGTTCCGGCTCCTGGTCCTCCTGTGAAGAGACTCTCTCCGAGGATATACTTCCCACATTTTGCGGACCATATGGAGCAATTTGTGGTGTTCCTCGAGACGGTCGCGAGGAGAAGGTGGGGGCAGAGCGTGGACGACAAGCCGGCTGGGTCAATTGGGATTTTTGGGAGGAAGGATCAAGATGACTGGGAAATCTCACCTCAGCAGCACCAGAGGCAGCTCACGTTTTTGGACGAGCAGCATGAAGCGTTGGTGGATAAGCAGGATCAGGTTGCGGTGTGGAATACGCTGTTGGAGCTGTACCTCACTTTGCCTTTGGCTCCTTCCTCTGCTTCTGGACCTAATCGGACGAACGGTGCTGCAAAAAAGAGCGAGCTGCAGCAAGGCTCTGTGTTCTCGGAGAGGGTGATGCGGGACAAGGCTCTCAGGGTGCTCGGGAGCGATTCGTCGCAGATACCTTTCGACACTACACACGCGCTTATCCTTTGCTCCACGCATGCCTTTACAGACGGTCTAGTCCTCCTTTGGGAGAAGATGGGCATGTTCGAGGATGTGTTGAGGTTCTGGATCGATAAACACAACGACGGCTCCTCCCCCGACGCCTCGGATTATGTCGTACAACATCTAATGCAGTATGGACCCGAGCATCCAGAGTTGTATCCTTTGGTGTTGAGGTTTTTGACGTCTACGCCGGAGCTGTTGAGGAAGCACGAGGCGGATGTCAAGGAGATGGTGGACTATGTGGATGAGGAGGGAATTATCCCAGCTTTGGGCATCATTCAAGTGTTGAGTAGGAATGGAGTGGCGAGTGTGGGTCTTGTGAAGGAGTGGTTGGTGAAGAGGATTAAGGAGAGCAGGGAGGAGATACACAACGTGCGTTTTTTGGCTTCTCTCTCATTGTGGCTGATCACTCACGATAAAATTCCAGGACGAACAATTGACCAGGTCTTATCAACTCGAGACGACATCAAGGCGGAAACTGGTCGAAGAGCTTTCAGATCCTGAACAACCGAAAGTATTCCATAACACCCGTTGTGCAGTGTGTCACGCCCAACTCGACCTGCCGACTGTACACTTCATGTGTGGTCACAGTTACCACCAAAGGTACTTTTGAAACCCCACTCTTAACCTCACAAATAACTAACCATGCGACCCATCGTAACAATAGATGTCTGGCAGACCACGATGCGGAGTGCCCCACCTGCGCCCAAGAGCACAGTGTCATCCGCGAAATTCGCCGAAACAACGAACGTTTGGCGGACCAACATGACGTGTTTTTGGCGGAAGTCAAGGAGAACGGGTTCGAGGCAATTGCGTCGGCGTACAGTAGGGGCCTGCTGAATGTGAATGCGCCCAGGCCGGAGGAGCAACAGCAACCAGGGTTTTAGACTTCGATGCGAGGGTCACTCTGTTTCTATTTCTACGTACTGGATTAGTTAGTGTACATACATGTCAGGGAGGCGGTATACCATATAATACAAGTGATTGGCGTAAACTAGCTATCATCGTGGTGTTGCAAATGTCTGGAGTCTATAGTTGCATCCGGAAGAATGGATGCGGAYAAAAGAAGGGAATGATGTTCAACCACCGTGGCGGATGGTCGAGTGGAAACGCGAGGTTTGAATGACGTATCAGGATGGGCAGAAGGCAGCCCAAAACGCGAGGCAACACTAAACATCCATGGGCTCACTCGCAGGCTCTGGATTCGTTGTGGCCTCGCGCTCCGTTGCCCTTTTCTTGCGTTTATTGGCACGCGCTTTGGCAGACTTTGATATTTTCCTGGTCGTTGGAGGCTGATAACTAAGGGCCGTGTCAAAGCGTGCCTCCTCAAAAGAGTGAAAAATGTTTACGTGGCGCCGTTGGCTTGTAAGTTTGGAAGTTCTGTCAGGGATAGCGTAACGCGCATGAAAGGAGTCTGCGTTTGCCTGATACTGGAGAGAAATCCAAATTAACAAGAGAATCTTCCATTAAAAACAGAAGCGAAATGACTACGCACTGGTTCTTTGAGGATAAAGCCTCGATGATTTTCTCTGCACGCTCTTCCGCGGCGACGGCAGCAACACCATCTTCCTGCTCTGAAGCAGCTGGCACTTCTTCATCTTCCAGCATCCCTATCTCGTTATACTGATGTAGCCCTTGGAGTCTCGAGGACCGTTTCGTAGCCAGATTCCGAAGGAATTCTCGCTTGATGATCTCCACGACTGAGATTAATCGCGGTGCGAGAGTGACCGAAGAATTGAGCCTTTGAGCCCCATCAGATTTCTTTCCACCCTCTTCTGAGCCTTTCGAAAGGGATATCGTATGAAATGTCAGAGGTACGTCTGGGCTATCCTGTTATCTCGAAAAGTATGGAATGTCAATACGACCTTTGACCTCGAGGACGAAATAAAGCAACTGAACCTCGAAAGAATTCAGGGCAAAGGTAACCCAGTTCTTGATTTTCCCTTGGCTTGTAATCCTGACTAGGTGCGCGTTTTCTTCTGATTTATCCATAGCACGGATGGCCAAGAAGCGTGTGTCGCGTGAAATCGCGGGAGTGGACGCGTCTTGAGGAGAAAAGAGGCTGACGTTAAATAAGCGCTAATGGGCACAAACTGGACCGAGATACTGAATTAGAACTGAGTTTGAATTTTCAAAGGCAAGCACGACCAGGAGTCGCTCAGCTCATATATCTTGGGTTCACACTTCTACGCGCCGAAATCCAGAATATGGCCCATGGTGAGCATCTCAATACCCGATGATTCTTGATTAAACATCTAACTTGAGCAGCAACGAAGACAAATCAATCCAACCTCCTCCCGTTCGCTTTCGCTCTGGGAGGAGGGCCAGCGAATGAAGAGATGGAGGCCGCTCCCCAAAGGACACAGGAAATTCAGGCCTTTGAAGGGGAAGATCTCCTGAAAATTGGGGAAAAGACGTCTCCCTCATACTTTCTACCACCCATTTGCCGCATCCCAGACGACATCCTTCGGGAAATATTCGTCCAAACCCTTCGATTACAGCGCAACATTGACCTAACTTCAGGTCAGCCTCCTATCGTGCTTACCCATGTTTGTCAAAGGTGGAGATACGTAGCCATTGAGCATGCCGCTCTGTGGAAATGTCTGAAGGTGAAAGTCCGGCAAAAAACACTCATGGGGACTGCTGAGGCTCAGTTGTTGGAGGAGGTGCTAGGCCGATCAAAGACAGCGCCGTTCAGCCTGAGTATTGTGGTACCTCCATCCGGGCCCTTTTCTAGGCCGGTTCTCCCTCGAAACTTCCTGGAGATAATCATCGCGCCAATCACCACAACCCTGACCGAATTGTCTCTCGGAGACAAGGTAACGCTATCTGATCTTCGCCTCCTTCCAGCACGCCCGTTTCCGTGTCTGGAGAGACTGTTTCTTGGCTTGTATCAACTCCCATGGAAGACGGCACATCATCGTGATCTAGTCGAAGCATTCCAAGATGCACCTTCACTAACGCGAGTCAGACTCAACGAAGCCTGTTCCCTCACTTATCGCCAACCAGAGCCCCACGGTGTTGGCACTGTCCTTGTCATTCTCCCGTGGTCGCAGCTGACCCATATCGCTGTGGAAAAGACCACCCCCTTTGTCTTCCATTATCTTCCCCTTTGCACTCGTCTTTTCCATCTCAATATTACATCAAGTCTCGACGTTGACGAACTGTCGTTGTTCACTCAGAGTCCCAGCCTTTTGGATAACTGTAATCTCATCTCCCTTCCTGCCCTATCATCTCTCGACATCAATCTCTGTGGCGAATCCATAGATTGCCCATACTTCCTCGGAAAACTGGACACCCCGAACTTGTCCTCTCTTCAACTCCAAGGAAAGGAGATGGACCTCCCAAAGCTGGTAGCTCCACTTTTGGACGCATTCCTATCAAGGCTTCGTAGTTGGAAGCACCTCGAACAATTATCCCTCCTGTTCTGGGCAGGCCAAGACCCAGACTCGCTCGCTTGGATATTTGAAGCCACGCCATCCATCACAACACTACGCATCATGCTTTATGCATGCCATGATGAATTTTTCGAGATGTTGGTATCGGGGTGGGACACCGCAAAGTCGACAGGGCCATTGCTCCCTCGACTGCAAACRCTCGAGCTGGACCTCAAAGAGACGGAACCCTTCGATCGACAAGAGGTGACTGGGAAAATTCTCCCAGATAGTTTTGATACTTTCATCGAAGCCCGAGCTCGTGCCCGGACCCTGATGGACGCCTTAGGAAGTTGGTGGTCACTGGAAAGTATCCCGAGAACTTGGACTGCGGGGATATCCAGCAGTATGTGGAGGAAGGTCTGGTGTTCGAGTCATATCTTTCCGAGTATACGTGTTTTCCTCTAATTTGTGTGGAGGAAGGCTTGGCGGGAGCCTGGGGTTTTTCTAGTCGATAGTAGTACTCTTGGACATGGCAACTATGTTCCTGCTCGTGAAAGTTAAGACGGAAAACTGTGACCTTGACGCATATGTAACACAAATTGTAAAGTCAAGGTGCTTTACCTTGCCGGCGGCACAATGAGGCAATCGGTCAAAGGGTTGTAAAGCTCCGTGAAACATGAAACTCGCTGAGAGGAGCTCTGAATTTATGACTCCCTGAGTCTGAAAAATTGTGAGTCCGCTTGTACGAACGAGCGCCTCACTGCCTATCCCAAGTTTCAACTCCTCCATTCAGAATATGGGCCCTGGTAAGTAAGCACATACCTGCTTGATGTGCCTCAGTAAGACGTCTAATGGGGAAGCATTAGAGGCGAATCGACCAACCATCCTTCTAGATCCAACAGAAGATGAGCTTTCTTCAGCGAGAGCAGAAATGGAGGCCTCTTCCCGAAGGCTCGAGGAAATCCGCGAACAAATCCGCGTCCTTGAAGCAGAAGAATCCCTGATAAAAGAGAGAATGGGCACCCTGACATGCATTTTATCGCCCATTCGCCGCATCCCAGACGACATCCTTCGGGAAATATTCGTCCGAACCCTCCCACCGCAGCGCAAGAATACCCTGGCTGCAGGTCTACCCCCTATCCTGCTTACCCATGTTTGTCAAAGGTGGAGATACGTTTCCATCGAGCATGCCGCTCTGTGGAAATGTTTGCAGGCGACAATTTATCCGGATACGTTCACGAGATCCCGGGCTCAGTTGTTGAAGGAGATGCTGAGCCGGTCGAAGGCACCGCCATTCAACTTGAGCATAACGGTAGCTCGCAACAGGACGAGGTTGATTCGAGACTTATCCTCCGCACCCCGGCGCGATAATAGCCTGTTACCTCTTCCTCAAGACTTTTTGAACACGATTCTCTTGCCAATTGCCGCATCATTAACCGAGTTGTCTCTCGGCGAAGCGGTGAAGATTTCCAGCATTCGCACCCTTCCAAGGCGGCTCTTTCCATGTCTGGAGAGACTCTTTCTTGACATGGAACATATTGATGATTCCCATGTTACTTTCGATTCTCGTCTTCCGGATCTAGTGGAAGCATTTCAAGACACACCATCACTAAAGCAAGTCCGGCTCAGTAGAGCCTTTTCGTATATTTGGCCGGAACGTTCAGACCCCGATGACATTGGGACTGTCCGTGTCAGTCTCCCGTGGTCGCAGCTCACCCACATCACTGTTAAGAGGCCCACCCCCTTCGTATTCTACCAGCTTCCCCTTTGTGCACATCTTTGCCAGCTTGACATCACCTCTGATCGATGTGCAGTCGAGCTATTATTTGATCGTCCACACATTTGGGATCGTTGTGCACCCATTTCCCTTCCAACTCTGGCCTCTCTCGCCATCACTTGCCGTGATGGGCCCATCCGGTGCCCACACTTCTTTGCAAAGTTGGACGCTCCAAATCTATCGTCTCTACATTTTGGAGGAACGGACATAGAGCTGCGGATGCTACAAGCTCCATTTTTGGATGCGTTCCTGTCAAGGCTTCGAAGCTGGAAGCACCTCAAAGACTTATCTCTTTTGTTCTGGTCACCGCAAGACCCAGACTCGCTTGCCTGGCTCTTTGAAGCTATTCCCTCCATTACGACACTGAGCCTTTCCCTATCTGTGTTCCAGAATGAATTTTTTGAAATGTTGGTATCGGGGTGGGACAGCACGACGGAGCAACTACTCCCACGACTAGAAACCCTGAAGCTGGCCCTGGAACTATGGCGTCCAGAGGAAGTAACCGGTAGATATCTCCCTGAAAGCTTTGATGCTTTTATTGCAGCTCGAGCTCGCTGCCGGGATCCTGATCGACGCCTTAGGAAGTTGGTGGTGAGTGGAAGTTACCCGGGAAACTTGGACTGTGGGGACATTCAGCAGTATGTGGRGGAAGGTCTGGTGGTGGAAACACATCTAGTCGAGTAGCCGCATCGCCGCATTTTTGCAGTTTCCTTCCTTGTCAACTCTCATCCTGATCTTCTCATAACTACCCAGTGTATGTGCACTAGTAGCCACTCAAACAGAGCCTTGCTTTCGATCCATGGAGAGTCAAGGTACGGCTGATGCCAATGAATAAATTTCGCATCATGTAAGAACATTGCAGTGATACAAAATATACCTCCATAGAGGAGCCCGCCTTCCCTCGTGCCGATCGCTCGTTCGGTTCGCAGTTCGAAGTGGTAAGTGTCAGTCGCAGACTCGTAGTCAATGGACAGCTTATCCAAGGTCAGGCTTCGGAAATAGATTATTTTGGAGAATCCTACAGTTCAGCCGGGAGAGGTTGGTTCGAGAATCGTGCAATATGGGGCACTTATAAACACTCCTTCAACTCGAAGCTCGAATCTATAATCGGGGCAGAGCGCTAGGGCCAAGCCCGATCAGAACGTCAAGCATGGACTAGGGACGAAAAACAGCAGTGAGGAATCGACCAACCGCAAACGATTGAACCTGATCAAGCAGCCTGGCGCCTGGACACAGACATACCATGGAAATGATCGGAACGGTTGTCGAGGAGACGAGTCGGCGATTGTGGACTTGTTGAGAAAGCTAGACATCTGTCTGGTCGAGACTCGAGAAGGACATCTTGAGCATATGTACTCGTTTTTCAAGGGGTCCATCTGCGATGGGCGCATGTTTGAACCTTTCCATGATGGCGACGAGGAAACATGTAGGCCCGTGACGACTGAAGAGGGCTGAGACCAAAGGACGGAACAGCCTCGAATCCTGGAAACATTGAATGATGGCTATGATGGGTTCCGCCATGTCAATGTTCCTTTCTCTCACCATCATCTTTCCCCTTGGGTCGCCCTCATTGTTGGCAGCGCTAGTCGCTCATAGCCCCCATCTTACCAATTCTGCACAGTACATCCTCGCCCTGCGGGCTTCAGGGTACATTTCGTGGATGATCCACAGGGGACGGGGTCATATTACGCTCGACGTCACCTCCGACACTTTGCCATCTTAATATCAATCAGCGCTGCGCTCTCTATAGAGTTGAAGCCTGCTCCATCCTGAGATTGGTAACCCACACGCGGCCTTCTTACCCGTGGACGCTGGCGATCCTTTCTGCTCCCGACTCTCATGTCTCCACGGTCGCTGCCAACGACCTTGAAGCCCGTCATATCCTCATCCTCTTTTCTAAGTCGTAAAGCTACGACGCTCCTTCTTCCGCTCCTTCTCGCCAGCACTTTGATCGACGTGGTAGATGGGATATTGCTCAACGCAACCATAGATGATCATTTTGGGGATTCCTTGACTAGTGTTGTGCCTGAGTTCTTGCCGAAGGTAGCTGGTGTCTGGGAAGGGGAGGAGTGTGGGGGTTGTCGTGTCAAACCTGATCCACAGGGTGCTTTTCGGAATACCTATAATGCTGCGACATATCGGCAGGAGGCGGGGATTAATCCTGTCTCTGTCCAGATGCGGTTCACCGGTGAGCACCAGCCATATCTATTCAACAAATGTTCCATCGTAACATCTTAACAGGAAACGCTATCTATGTCTTTTTAACTCTCGCAAATAACTGTGGTGAGAGTATCACAACAAAGACACAGGCCAACTTTACGGTGGATAGCGAAGCACCAGTTCCCTTCAGCCATGAACCTGACATGTCAAGAACGGACTTCATTTATCAACATCTTGCATTCTCCCGGACTGGACTCGAACATAGGGAACATACTATAAGTGTGGTCATGTCTGGCCCCGAGGAGCACCTGTTTCTCAATTTCGACTATGCCATCTACACGTAGGTTCTTACTCTATTTCTATGTTAAATTCCACCAACCCGTGACTGTAGATACGACGACGCTCTCTTCTCCGGGATGGTTACGATTACATCCCCTTCGCCGTCGTCAACATCATCGCAGCCCTCTTCAACAGCAACGAACAACAAGGGGAAGGCATCACTTGCAGGGCCCATCGCCGGTGGAGTCGTAGGGGGAATCGTCATATTCGGATTGTTTATCCTAGCTCTGTTCTTCATCCGTCGAAAGTACCGAAAACCTGTCGGACCGCAATATCACAGTCCCGACACTGTTCAATCCACAGGGCAAAATCACCATCGCCAATATCCCTCAATATCAACTACTGCCCCAAATCCCCCGTACACACACCAAGCACCGTCCCGCAGCACGCAGTCACTAGGAGGTACTGTCATAACTGGCATCAGTTCGGGCTCAGGTACCAGCAGTGGCACAGGCTCCCGACGGCCTCGGAAAACTCCCCATATTCAACCTTTCACACAAATGCGACCGGCTGCGGACGGAAGAGGGAGAGGGCATGTTCCTCAGCAACCGTCGCTATCACAGACCCAGTCTAGTCACCTCGATTCGACTCGGTCGCCCACACCCGCACTGTCGAACCAATCGTCTGGGCTCGAGTATACCAGCGCTTCCTCGCATACTGGCCTGAGGGCACCTGCAGGTCCATCTGCCTTGGCACTGCCACCCCACAACGCCGCCGATGGAGCGCTCGAGCAACGCGTCCAAGGCCTACAGCAATCCATTAATTCGATGATCGCAACGATCCAGGTAGAACAGGAGACGCTCAGCAGACGGGGTCTTTCGGAAGAGCAAATAAACGCATCACTGGAGACGATGAGGAGGAATCTTGCTGGGCTAGCGGAGCAGATGACGGATTTACAGGAAAGGAGGAGAGGGACTTGGGGTACGGAGCACGATGGTAGGAATGGAGGTGAGGATTTACCCGAATATGAGTCGCCGACGCTACCTAGTAGCCGGCGGCTGCCAGAACCTTGAACTGCATGATTTCAATAGACAATGTACATTTCATGGACTTTGTAGTTTATTCTTGTCTTGTATTGTAGCCAGGTCACACAAGCACAGGTTCCCATTGGTAGGCTCAAGGTCGGAGAACACATCGCAAGTTNTATTAATTACTAGCAAATTGGTACCTCAGATTCATGAGGATAACATGAGGATTTACCCTTTAGACGTGGCTATGGTGAGCTCTGAGGGCGATGAACGTTGTCATCGCTTGTCAGTGTCAGAGAGCACACAGCCGATGGCAGGGATGTGGCGGATCAAATTGAAAATGTTGTCACTTTGAACCCGGCGGTGTTCAAGTCGGCGGTCAGAAACGCCCGCTTCAACCAATACTTTCCCTTGAATTTGGCTCGGCATGACCCAATGTAGTATGTGGTTTACGGTCTTGACAGATATGAAAAACGCGAGCTCTGCGGAACACATGCTCTCGAACGAACAGGGTCTGGCAACGTGGAACTGCTATGTCGGGTGGCCAGCGGTTTGGAGGGTCAGCCCGAAGCGAGGTCGCGACTATTGAACCCCAACTCATACCGCAAACCTATCTGCCAGGATAAAAGGCAAAACTACCACGCAGTTCACTTCCTCATACCCTTCGCCCCCGACAGAAACCTTTAAACCCAATGGCGGCAACCTCGGCTTCAAACCACTCTTCGGAACTCACTGACGCCCCATGGTCACCCATCACCCTACCGTCGTACCCATTTTTGGGCAAAATCAACGAAGATCCTGCAGCTCACTTGGCTGGAGAGATGTCGGTGGTGCACAACGTCATCATACGAAGCCTGAACGCCATCTGGCATAATGCCACACTTGTTTCTGCAAAGGATACGCCAGCTTTCGTTGGCTATGCCCTCCTTGTTTTGACCGCTATTCACTCCCACCATGAGACTGAAGACAAGCTTATGTTCCCCGCTTTTTCGGGGGCTGGCATCAATATGGAGGAGAACATCGAACAGCACAAGGCATTCCATGATGGGATGGAGGCCTTTGAAAAGTACTTCGAGCAGGTTAAGAGAAGGGAGCTTCTGTATGACGCGGTGAAGACTCGAGAATTGCTCAAAGCCTTTGCGGATCCTTTGGTTCATCATCTCCACGAGGAGGTAAGTTCAATTTATTCCCGTTCATCGCAGCGGCACTGATTTATCCTCCTAGATTTCCACAATACAACCGGAGATTATGCAACGAGCAGACAGGAATGTACTTGACCAATTTGTGAAAGGTGAGCAGATCGTTGTGAGTGTCCTTCCAGGCATGGCACTTAGTAACCACTGGCATTTGTCTATTAGATCTCGAGGCACATCTCAAAGAAGAAGGAGGATTTACCACTTCGATTCCTTTCATCCTTACCGCCCACAAGGCTCAGGAAGCACCTTTATGGCCCCCTCTGCCCCCCGTTTTGAGATGGCTTACAAAGAATGTGTTCTCTCGAGTCAACGCAAGGTACATAGTACAGATTCGATGATTTGCATTGCCATTACCGAGAACTAACCCTTTTTTGAAGTTATTGGAAGTTTGCGCCGTTCACTCAATCTGGGGAGCCTCGAGTCTATGAACCATAGGGACTGCACGAGGTGTCGCGTCGTTGATACGTCGAGGAGAGAGGCTGGAGACTGATGGGGTTTCATTTTCAGTCGAGTAAATCTCTCAGTTATATATTTGATTGCTTGACCGTTTGATTTGACTCTATCATTGCCGTACCTTCTTGCGTATTCTATGACTGGTGTTTCCTATTGTCTTTCCACCAACACATTTTGCTATGCACCACTATACACTTTGCTACTATCTGCCGTTAGATTTACTCTTTTCTTTGTCTCATCAACTCTCTGCTCCGCTTCTCGGACTTTCGCCACATGTACGGATTTTAATATGTACAACTATGCGCGTTCTGTACGGGATACAATCCATTTGGACGGAACGAGCCCGTCAGTAGATGCGAGATCCCCGGGAGTAGCCTGTCGCAGAGAAAACCAGAACCCCGAAAATAGATTAACAACGGTGCATATCGTACATACCCTAGGCTACTGCATCTACCCGAATCTCGTCAGTCTGATCTGTGTGCTATCACTGTTGCGCCTCCAACTCTGACAAAAGGTCCTGGGCATTCGGACGCAGCTTGAACTCGCATTTGAATCGATTTGGTTGGCTATTGAATATGCTGGCTTCAGTAACGGCGAGAATGGGCGATGTGAAGCTACTCACTAGAGAAGTGCGGTCTCGTAATTTTCTGGCTGGTTGATTGGCTTGCCATCCTCGCCGAGAGGTTCGCTCCACTCAAACACGGTTGCGAGGGATGCGGCCGCTAGCCACACCATTGATCGTCCGATATGAGCTCCCGGGCAAGATCTGGAATCAAAGTTTGGTCAACGAACTACAGCCTTTGAGAGGTAGACCGGTGTCTAATGAAAAGGATTAATTTACCTTCGTCCGAAGCCAAACGCAGCTACGTGTGGATCCAGAACGTTTGTATTAATCTTTCCGTCCGGGGTCAGGAAACGGTCGGGATTGTAGCCGCTGGCATCAAGTCCGTATTCATCTTCCCTCCGTAGCATGGACCTGGCAGCGAGTTGTTATAACTTGGTTCTCAGTTTAGAAAAGAGGGGCTTCGTACCAAATATTCGGAATAATGATGGAGTCTTTAGGGATGAAGTAGTCTCCGTACACATCGTCCTCGGTGCTTCGGTGGGGAATGCCTGCGCACAAAGCATGAGCCATTGATGGACTTTAGATATGCGAAAGCAATATACTAACCAAGTGGTGCAGGAGGCGCCAACCTATCAAGGGCTATAGTCAACGTTTTTACTGCGAGGGCAAATAGGACTCACCGCATCGATTCCATGAGCGTCGACATCAAATACGGCAGCTGATCCTGGTCCTCAAAATCAGGCAACCTGCCATTCAGAACTTTGTTGAGCTCGTCGTGCACACGGGCTTGGATATGAGGGTTCTTCAACATGACCCAAATCCAACTAAGAATTGATGCTACAATCGTATCTGTCCCTGCGCCGTAGAACATCGCTGCAGTGTCTTTAACGAGTTGCTTCTGGTGTTCCGCGTCTACGCTGTTTTCGTCGATTGCCCCGAGTGCGACCGACACGAAGGATGGTCGGGCGAGAGACGTTCCCTAACGGAGATTCTATAAGAACTTGTGATGAGAGAAAAGCGTAGGATAGACTTACGAAGTTCGAAACTGCCTTTTCGAATGGCGAGGATCTGAATTTGTCTGACATGTAATAGAGCTCCCTGGCTTTCCTTTGGAACCCGGCACCCGGGAACCAAGCAGGGATATGTTTCAGGAAGGGAAGAACATCGACAAAGTTAGAACCTGGAGTCGAGACTTCCACAACCGTGCGGACAGAGCGTTCAGAGAATTCTAGGTGCGGATCTCCACGTGCCTTGACTGGGATACCGTACGCGAGGGAGACTATAAAACCCCCCATTGAGCTGTTGAACAGCTTTAGGATCGATAGATAGACTGTTACAGATAAACATCGTACCCTCGCAGAACTTCGAAGAATTTATCAGGCGTCCGATTTAGTTCGACAAGCAGCCGAGCAACAAACTCATGCTCTTGAGGGCGGATGATTGAGGTGTCCGAGGGGCGGAAATGTTGTATGAACATTCGGCGTCGTTCTTTCCATCTTTCTCCATATGGGAGTAGGGCAAAGAGATAATCCCAACCCATTCTGGAAGAAGGAAG
This sequence comes from Candolleomyces aberdarensis, assembly GCA_004126415.1. Classification (NCBI taxonomy): domain Eukaryota; kingdom Fungi; phylum Basidiomycota; class Agaricomycetes; order Agaricales; family Psathyrellaceae; genus Candolleomyces; species Candolleomyces aberdarensis. Next base: position 22,953 of record SDEE01000184.1, read on the forward strand.
GTTAGCTTCGAGCGTGGACGCGCGATGGCGAAAAGGAATGTCACTTACAGATCATTGGCCATCACAGATTCTGCTCTAGTAGATTTAATTTATAAGATTAGGCACAGCATCCAGGGGAGATGCTCTCGGAGCCCATACCTGCTCGAATATCGCAAGGATCGCTTGTCCATTAGCTCGAGTGCTATTGACACGGTGTCAATCACGACGATATTGGTTCCCACTGCACTTGCACTGATAATGTCAGAGTCTGACAAGGGTCTTATTAGGTTCGTCGAGCACAGCAATAAGGGTATATATTTACTCAGCTCCTTTGCCCACTTTGAGTACCCGTGCTGGCAGTTCTGCAAAGGTATGTCGAGAGCATTTCCGAGGATAGGCAGTCCCTTTGGACTGGGTGGCAGTCGAGAGCCCGAACGTCCGTTCTTCGCCTTATATCCGTAAGTCAGAGAGATGCCTACTGTGAATGGGGAGGTGCAATGCCCGCGAGGGCTGATGTGTTTGGCTATGTTTGTACCTCCCCTCATCCGGTCCCAGATTGTGTCCAATTGATTTTTTGCACGCCCAAGCGCCTGGTTCCTTCCATTTAAGCTACAGTTTGACAGGAAAATGTCAGGCGCGGGGTGTCTAAAAGCTATTTTTCTGATTATCGCCTCGCGAGGGTGAGTAAGAGTTGAGATTCAACACTTCTACCTTGAATTTGAAAAATCAAAACTTTACACTCCCTGGAGAGTGTTTGTCAGAGGGTGCTTGCAAATAATAATAATAACATCCTTGGGATCCTCCTTCGACCAGTGTAAAAAATCACTGATATTACCTCCTTCGTTCGGCAAGATTTGGCTTCTGTCCCCCACAATTGATGTTCTGGGCATCATAGTTCAGGCCCCCGTTTGAGCACAGGCAAATGAAGGCTTGAAATGGGATCTAGGCTGGCGGATACTAGGACCACTGGCTTTCTTACAATTCATTACAGTCAACGAATTCTTCACACAGTTTATAACTCATTTTTACTTGTTATTAACCTTTCTGTTATTAACTCATAAATAAAGTTAATTACAGAGACCCGAAGCCGGTCTTGGTTAATAACTCAGTGAGAAATTCGCCACGAATTCTCACCGAACCCTAGTTCTCAAGAGCCATTAGCAAAGGTGATGGACCAAGAGCTTAAAAGGACGTGAAATTTCAGTCCACGTTGGGACGGAATTTACTACTTGTTGTAGGGAGAGGGCGCTGTGGTGTCAGACTCGGTTGCCTCTCCCTGGGTTGCCCTATTCCCATACTGGACCAATCGCACACCATACCACGACTGCGCAAGTCGCCCAACGAACAGGCTATATAATTTACTGCGATCACTGTAAGAAGCTCTATGTAGTGATTCGCCACGAATTTCTTACAGAGTTATTAACCAAGACCGGTTTTGGGTCCCAGTCACTAACTTTGTTTACAGTTAATAACAGAACGGTTGATAACAAGTAAAAATGGGTTGAAAGTGTGTAAAGACTTCGTAGACTGTAATGAATTGTAGGAAAGGCAGTGGTCCTAGAATCTGCCAGTCTCGATCTCGTTTCAAGCCTTCATTTGCCTGTGCTCAAACGGGGGCCTGTACTATGATGCCCAGAACATCAATTGTGGGGGACAGAAGCCAAATCTTGCCGAACGAAGGAGGTAATATCAGTGATTTTTTACACTGGTCGAAGGAGGATCCCAGGGATGGTGTTATTAACCACTACTATCACTGCGTGGGTCAATGCCCTTCTTATATATCCAGCCAAACGATTGCCACACGGTGAGTGAGCATTAGTCTACTACAGCTCATTAACTCACATCTTGAGCTTGGTTTATCAGATACCCTCCATTGCTTTTAGCCCAGGCAGCGTACATAAGGAGAAGGATATACACGCCTACATCGAACAGGCCCTTGAAGCCGGGCTCTCCATGTCGACACTGCGCAACCTCCGCCTCAGCATGTACCTCTCCGTGCACGCAGCTCTCATCTCGTTATTTAATTCCCAGATGATCAGAACGAAGAGAGCGTCGGGCGTGCTGTTAAGGAGAGCGGCTTAGAACCCTCAGCTCTATTCAACATCTCCAAGTACGGCCTTCCACACGAGGTGCCCCACAAGGCGTTGAAAGACTTTTAAAAGAAGGTGTCCATATCATTCTTATCATCAGGAGTTCCACCAAGTAGTCTAACCTCGGTTCACGGTTACGTTTGAGGTTCGCCCCGCTGAGGGTCGTCTGCAGCGCTCTCGCGCTCAGAGTATGTGATACATACGGTGTGTCATTCCTTCGAATACATATAATTGTTATCCTACCGACACACATACCTATTCACTCAGTTCTCGTTCTACGTTAAACGTTGACGGCGGAATCTTGATCAATCACACCCCTCCATGATCCAAACCTCATCCGCTCCACGGCACTGGTTGAAAACACTGATCATATCTCCACTTTTGCGACTTCCGCTCTGGACCGAAACGACCCTTTCGTTGTTTGTCGCAGACTCGTTGTGAAGGTGAATTCTAAAAGATCGGAACCGATCAGAGTTGGAAAGTTGGAATCACAGCCCTGGTCAGAGGATGTAGGACAGATCTGACGCTTATAGCTCACCGGAATTGAGAGTCGTGGCCCTCGACACGACTAGTGCACCATAAAGTTGGAGTCGAAGTTTCGCGCACCGTGATCTCCTGGCCTGTCCACCTCCATTCTTGGCCTACGGCATACAAAAAATTGCCGCTGCTTACTGATTGAATTGTCCATAGAAAGCACTTGCCAGACATGCACTCGCTGTGGAATCTCCACTGTTGCGAGTTAGTCAGTGGGATGACGCACAGCAGGAGCTTCCGTTGACAATGATTCACCTGCTGACGAGCTCTTCCTCGAACCAATCGGGTTTCCATGATAACTAGGATTTTCTTTCGTCAAACTATGTAATAAGAACTTCAGCGGTAAGTACTCACGATGTTCTTCGTTATGGTCAAGAGTTACGTAGTAGGATTCGTGTTTCTGGTTGAACATGGCATAAGACCGGCCGGAGACGATGACACCATGCCTGAGACTTTGAGAGGGACGGGAGCGACTGGGGGATATCGGCATGTTCCTCATTCTCTCCTCCAACTGCGCCGTCTCCTGCGTTCGAAGTCGTTCGGTGGCGTCTAGATGCTGGCGCCACCTATCTTCAGCCGCCCGGGTCTCTCTCCGGCTTCTCTCCTCCACCTCACGCAGAGCTTGCTCGCGTTTCCTCTCAGCTTCGGCGAATTGCTCTTGGAGCAACTGGTATTGTTTCGCTTGATTGCGTTTCTCCTCTTCCAATTTCTCTAACAGTTTACGAATCCTCTCGGCTTCTTCGAGCTGCTCCTTACGCGTCTCTTCGTCTCTCTCGCGCCTCGCCTCTTCCGCCGCCTCGAATTGCTCTTTCAGCTTTCGTTCGTATTCTTGAGCGAGATTCGCCAGTTTATCGTCGAGAGCCATCCCCGCACCTGTTTCAGTGATGGTCTTGTGCTGGTCGACTAATTCTGTCTGGATCGACAAGGCTATCGGATGGTTCTGGAGGATCTGGCGCAGAATTGCATGCGCACTGTCCACTGTATCCTTCTTATGGTGCATCATCACGGCGCCTTTGGCCATTGCCGGTTTGAAGAAATCGTCTAGGCTGACGAGCTCTTTTACTCGACGAAGGCCTTCCTCTTCTGTGGGGAGGCGAGACCACATGTTGGTCACGATGGCGACATTCTTGAGGGAGGTGTCTCCGCATAGCTTGCGGAAGATGCCAAAGTTGGTTTTGGCGAGGCCGCCGACACGTAGGTCGGAGATCCGGTAGACGTAAATGATTCCGTGGAGGGTTCGGCCTTTACGGTATCTGGAGGAGGGGAATTGATGTTCATGAATGACTGACGACTCTGAAGTTCATATATGAATGACCACGTACTGTTTCTCCAGTTCAAACGCGATAATCCTTAGGATTTCGGTTTCACTCTTGTTCGTATCGTCGAAGCCTGGAGTATCGAACAAGACGATCCGACGACCGGACAGATCGAACGGGTCTGCGCGTTCAACCACATCCGTGCATGACTGGATCGAGTGCCCGACTTGGAGTTTGTTGGGTGATTGGGTGGCTAGGTTGATGAACTATCAACAAGTATAAGATAACCTGAGTCGCTGGTGAAAGGAGATGATACGAGGAGACCTACGGTAGATTTTCCGCTTCCAGTCAAGCCCATCACGCTGGTAACGGAAAGTTGGTCAAGTGAGTTTCATGGAGCCCAAGTAGTCGGTGAGGAGAGGGATACTGACGCAATGAGCACATCCTGTACAAGCACATTAAGTATCAATTATGATGGTTCGCAGTGAGATCAATTTACCTCGTCCAAAAGGACAGGCGATTCCACGGGTTTCTCTGCCATTGTACAGAGAGGTAAGTTCAATTGGGGTCTGATTAAGGAGGGCAAGAGATACAGGAGCGGGTAGCGTTTAAGTCGCACTGGCGCACGAGCCTGGACTTGATATATCTTTCAGATGAAGCGCCGAGGGTGTCAGCTGTTGTACCCGAAACGTGCTCCCTACCGGGAAATGAGCCTCGATGCGCAAACGAGGCAGGTGATGAAGCAGATTCAACTCTATGTGACGCATGTTGTCGCTCGGAGATTTTTTGGTGACGGGTGAAGGGAGATCTGTATGATAATCACCTCATGCTTCATACGCTTAGTATTGGTTCTATCATATTTGGGTCAGGTATTCCTGTCTGTGGCTTCTATTGAACGCGACTCTTAGTTCGAGATGGAAATTTCAGGTGAGCGAGCAAGCACGGAGGCTCATCGGTGAGCGAGAGGGATACTGACGCGCTGAGGATATCTTGTACAAGCCCACTGAGCGTCAGTCATGATGATCGCAACGATAGATACATACCTTGTCCGATAGGTCGATATCCGGTTTGATGGAATTATCCGTCATTGTAAATAGACTGCAAGTTTATTCAGGACCTGATTAATGAGAAGGAGCAGATAGTGGAGCGGGTAGCGTTTCAGTCACAACATTTGGATGAAGCGTGTTTTTGTTCAGTTGTTGTTTCCAAACCGTGCCTTCCGGAGATCTAGATGAACCCCGACGCGCACATGGGGTAGGTGTCATCCCAACACTATGTGACGCCCAGTTGGAGCTTTCCGGCCAGTGAAGGGCGAAGGTGATCAGTATGACAATGAACCCGTGTTTGGCATGCGTAGAATTGACTGGATGTCTATCGTATTTGGGATATGTACGCTGGCCGCCGAACCGATTGTGGTAGCCTATTTGCGGCTTCTATTGAATACTCTTGGTCATCGATCATTCCGAACGGGAGCATAGAGACCAACATGAGAAGGCTAAGACCATCGATTTCATGAACGGAACGTATTGTGATGCACCCTAGATGAATAGATGCTTACTTCTATGGAACTACTGCTGGCAGATGTTCCGTTGAAGTTAGACTGGCTCGGAGCAAAGGCCACAAAGCCGTTTGGGACAGATCATTGCGTATCAACTTCCGTCGTAGACTTGGGACGTGCGAAGTGGGATCTACCGGTCTTTTAGCGAACCAAAACGAATGCCAGAAGGACGGATGGGAACGGGGAATAGGCGCCAAGTACAGAGATTCCCGTGAAGAGACCGACAGGTCTACGACTGGCAGACTTCAGTTGAGTGACTCAGAGGGAGAGGATATACTACTTACCTTGACGACGCCTCCGCTCCATCTGATCTTCGAGAAGATATCAGAAAGATACAATTGACGACCCAAGTATGGGCTTCGGCTTACCTCCCACAGAGAGACGGCATTGTGAACATTTCAGCGTAGTCAATCGCAAGCCGTGGTTTGATAGGGAGTCTAGTTTGGAGTGATTCCGTGTTTGCCGGAACCAAGGATCATCCCATCCCCTGATAGACCGAGGAGGTATCTGAATGGGTTGTAAGCGCTCAACCAAATCAACACTCGGCACGCAGGAAGGCAGATAAGGTAGGAAAGGAATATTCACAGCTGCAGGGATGTTCGGCCAAGCGGCAAAGATGATGAGGGGAAGGAAAAGGGTAGCGCAGAATATGGATGCGAAGGAGAGGAAGCGGAACGACCGTGACCAAGGAGTCTTGGCGGTCGCGACGGGGTAAATCCAGCTTCTGAGAGAGGCGTGGAGAGGGAGAGTGGAGCATGGGAAAAGGTGAAAGCGATGCTTACTACGGTGCTACGTCAGCGCAAGCATACGAGAATAGGTATAAGGGTACTGACAGATGCCTTTCCAGCCAGGGAAGGTGAGCTGGACAAACCACCGTTGAGCAGGGAGCGCTTTGTATGCGTATAAATGACGCAGATGAACAACGCCAGGCAGGCGAGGCTTCGACGGTTAGGATTGCGCGTATGAAGGAGGCTACAGAGTCCCACCGGACGACGATGAGAATTGGAGAAGCGTTGATCGTAGAAGGAAGGGAAGAAGCACGCGAACGAATTCTAGGAATCTGAAGTCAGGCTCAGGAAGCTCAACGTAAATGAGTCGAGGGCAAGGAGGAACCGAAAAAACCTTTGAGTTGCTCTCACCAATGGTACGCCCAATGCTCTCTTCGCTCTGATAGTCTGCGCGAGGTGCAGATGAGACTCTTAGCATTATGGGGCGGTAGCCGGGACGAAAAATATGCACCACCAAGGTGAGAGAACTCGGCCTATGGTCTGTTCGATCTAGGCGCGTATACCTTGCTCCTGTTTAAGCTGCCTGAGCCGAAGGCAATGGAGCGTATCTAAAAGGAGATTTTATTTATAAGACTTATGAGCGACGTATGGAAAAAGTGTGACCTCTCACCCTGCGACCACCGTTCAGTGGGATATCTAAGAAAGGTGTTGGTTATTGTTGTGATGGTCAGGGTCAGGACAGTGAGTTTATCGCACTGCTCAGAGCTTCATGTAGTGATCGGAGTGAGTTATATACCCTTTCCTTGAAGGATAACTTGCGCAAGTATAGTATGGCGAACATTGGGAAAGGAGACAATTCAAGGCAGTGACTTATTATTAATCTGTCGCCATATAGCCTCTCCAGGAGGCGACATACACCCTCGGGCTCAATATCGAACATCCTATGGCGTTGAGGGTGCTCTCCGCGAATATCGTCGACATTTCGAGGTACTGTGCCGAGGACTCTGTGGGGTGCGATATTGTCTTTGCATTGGCCATGGTTGGTGGAGAGAAGGATGTGTGTTGTGTTGTGTTGTGTTGTGTTTGTTCGTGCCTAGCCCTGGTCTGCAGTCTCACCTGTTGCGCTTGTTCGCATTTTTGAGTTCGTCTACCTCGCCTCTTTGCTCGTCGCTGCCTAGTGCAGACCACGCTCGACATCGCCGACCACCATGGAGGCAGCGACCACAATGACTGCCATCGTCGCTTCCAAAAACAAATCAGGTGTTCAACCCCCCTCTCCTGGCTCAATGGCCGTCTTCGGAGCATCTCAGTAGGCTCGGAGGACTATTTAACACTGAAGATTGCCGTCCGCTATAAATACACTTGCTCAATTCATCCTCGTACACGACGACTCTCAGGACTCCAACCTGATGGGCTAGCGACCATCTTCGTATTCAGTACAAGTGAAAGTACTACGGGGCCAATCCTGGTTCTGGTCAGCCCAAAATAAATTACTCTGAAACTGGGTCTCATCGCAGGTATCTCTATACTTGGCACATTTCTTCTACTGTCATTTGCTCTTCCGGCACTCTTTTTGGACCGATGGACTTCAATTCATACGTCGCAAGTCTATGACGGAAGTCAGTGCGCAAGGGTATGTCCCCGACAGCTTTGTGACCCTTGCTCCAAGCTAGTTTCTTCAACGGATCATCTACAAGCGGTAGCTCCAGGGAGGTAAGCATCTATCAAGACCATATCACAATATGTCCCGCTAATGAAATCGATGGCCCTAGCCTTCTCATATTGGGCTCTACGCTACCGTTAGCATGAATCAATTATAAGGCTTGGACCAAGAGTAACGTCCAGTAAAAGTTACAAATAGGCGCCCAGCGTACATGCACCAAATACCATGGCCATTTAATCGATTCTAGATCGTGTCAAACATGAGGTCATGTCTTTCAGAATTCCGGGTACCAACGAGGAGGCTGCCTAAGTGGTATAGTACCTTGGCTTCCTTGAAGGTAACGCATCGCCGGCGCCCTCATACCTGCCACGCTTTTACCTCGAGGAAAGCAAGTGATCGCTGGCACCACATCACAAATCACATCGATATTTTATTGAATCCAGATGGTGTCTGCCTCGTGTGTGCATTGAGGTTTATCTACTTGAAGCAAGCACATTGCAGGTATGTCAGGAGCTGTCCAAAGGATGGACTCGGCGTCTCGACGACTGGATAGTATATCTATGGCTCGCAGGTGACATTGGCTCTCTGACCTCTTCTCTCTCCCGACTCAGACGCCGAACAAGCTTACAGATTCTCCACGATGACAGATACCGTAGGACGGGGCGTTAACCCTACAGACAACGTACGCCGCTTCCAACAATTGTCTTGATCGATACTCAATGGTCTCGTACAGGATGTGCTCATAGCGTCAGTCTCTCCCTCACCTATCAACTGTTTGTGCTTGCTCAATCGCCCTGTCGATGCTCCACTACCAGCGTAATGGGCTTGACTGGGAGCGGAAAATCTACCGTAAATCTCCTCATATTTCCTTTTGTTTTTTTCTCACTACGCCTCCCCTCGACAGTTCATAAACCTAGCCACCCAGTCACCCAACAAACTCCAAGTCGGGCACTCGATCCAGTCGTGCACGGATGCCGTTGAATGCGCGGACACGTTCGATCTGGACGGTCGTCGGATCGTCTTGTTCGATACTCCAGGTTTCGACGATACAAACAAAAGTGAAACTGAAATCCTGAGGATCATCGCCTTTGAACTGGAGAAACAGTACGTGGGCAGTTAATGCATGAACCTCACAGTCGCAAGCTCTTTACGAATATTGATTCCTTCCTTAGATACCGTAGAGGTCAAACCCTCCACGGAATCATCTATGTCCACCGCATCTCCGATCTCCGCGTTGGCGGCCTTGCCAAAACCAACTTCGGTATCTTCCGCGAGCTCTGCGGAGAGTCCTCCCTCCGGAACGTCGTCATAATGACTAACATGTGGTCCCGCCTCTCTACCGAAATGGAGGGCCGTCGTCGAGTCGCGGAGCTCGCCAGCCTAGACGATTTCTTCAAACCTGCGATGGCTAAAGGCGCTGTGATGATGCACCACACGAAGGATACAGTGGACAGCGCGCATGCGGTTATTGGCCATATCTTGAAAAACCATCCGATCGCTTTGGATATTCAGAAAGAGATTGTCGATCAGCACAAGGACATCAATCAAACAGGTGCCGGGATGGCTCTAGACAAGAAGCTGGCACAGCTCGCTCATCGGTACGAGCTGAGGCTCAAAGCGCAGTTTGAAGCGGCAGAGCAGGCGAGGCATGAGAGGGACGAAGAAACAATGAAGGAACAGCTCGAGGAAGCTGAGAGGGTTCGTCAGCTGTTGGAGAAACTAGAAGAGGAGAAACGCAACCAAGCGAGACAGTACCAGTTGCTCCAAGAGCAATTCGCTGACTCGGAGGCGGAACGCGAACGCGAGCAAGCCATTCATGAGGCGGAAGAAGGAAGCCATCCAGAGGCTCGAGCAGCTGAAGCTAGGTTGCGCCAGGAGGCAGAGACCGCCGAACGACGTCGAGCTCAGGAGAAGGCCGACTTGGAGGAGAGAACGAGGAATATGCATATGGCGATATCTTCCCCCAGCCACTCTGCCCGCGACCGTAATGACCGCGACAGCGGCAAAATCAAATATCGCAGTATCATCTCTGGCGAAACCTACACCTTGTACAATAAGAAGCACGAACTTTTTGCGACTCTCGAACGGGACAATAAATACCGTGAGCATCTGCTTCCGACTCTTTGTGGATTGACATGATGAGAGATTTCCAGTTCGCATGAAAGGATACGAAAAAGATGCACGTAAACAGGTAAGCCCTATTCCACCGAGATATTGCAAAATATTAGAAATTCACGGATTCAAACAATCTAAAAAAGTGGGTGTTCGAAAGCGACGATGGCAACAACTGGTCAATCAAATCAGTCCAAACTGAACAGTATATTTGCGTCACAAGCCAAGGCACGCTCAGGGCAGATACGACCTTGTTTCCGACGTTGTGGCGCCTTTCCAAGATATCCCGCATGCGTTATGGATTCCGGTGAGCATCACAATCAATATTATGAAATCATTCCCGAATCCCTCCGCTGTAAATTCTGACCGGAGCTGTGATTCTCCGCCTTTAGAATTAGCTCCAACAACTGGGACGAATACGACGGCCGAGTCATTTCGGTCCGCCAACTCAGCAGTCGATACGTGCAAGAGGGAGCAAGGATCAACCTTTACGATAAGGTTGGAGGCGATGAAGAGATTTGGATTATCGAGACACCCTAGCAGTTTGAATGTATTCCAAGAAATGACTATAAGACACGCACCATACATGTCACGTACGCTAAAATGCGCACGGCATTACCACTCTGCGGCACTATCTGGAGCTCCAGTCCTCCCGTTGCTCACGGAGTCGAGACTAGCTAGTAGTGTCTCCATCGATATTCCTTCCGTTCCGAATTTGGAGAAAAGGAATTTTGGGGTGGGATTAAAGCCCGATGTCTTGGTCAGTCCGACTGCACCGAGGGGGGGATTTCACCGGGAGACATTTCTTAGGTCGAAGATTTGTTCTCAATTGAGTATCTGTCCTCTCATGCAATGATTCCGATGGCGTGAATGAGATGTAGGAGTTGGAAGAGGATCGGGTACTAGTGGGCGAGTACCGACATTGGAAAACACATAGTCCTCCATGAACTTCAAGCAAAGCAATTTCATCAACATTGGTACATACATAGATAAGAAATCAAAAGCTGAAATGAGAGAAATGGGGCGGCCTGAGCTGGCACCTACTACGCAGTTATGGTTCTGAGTTCAGACAAAGGTCCATGCCTAACACAGTAAAACACTGGTGGCGAATTAACCTCTAATCAAAACGGTATCCCCTTTTTCTTCTAATGGGATACTCTAACTTGGCACGGTACACAATATGGCCGTGACCGTTACTATTCCGGAAAGGGAAATCAATGGTTTGTGCCTCTTGCGGCAATCAGTGCCGCCAATGTAGGCGGCCGTCGGTACTATTTAACAGACCATTTGTTTCTTGCCCAGCACCAGCCCAACTATACATCACCCACAACTTTCTGACTACGATGACATGCAACACCTCTCGGACCATATATGAGCACCCGAAATCCGGAAGCCTGCTGACTGTGGTATCTGACAAACAGAGCAACAGCTCAATGCCACCAGGACTGGAGCTCTTGGAAGACGATATCGACGATGCTCCTGACATTTTCATCCAAATGCCGAGGGGTATCCTCCTCCTGGATTACGAGCGACAAGGCCTTGAGCCTGGAACACGTGCACATGTACGGTCCCTGACGCGGGTTGGATCTTTCGAAGCGCCGCTGCATCAAGGAGAACTTGCTGCGATGGAATTGGGCTTCTCGTGGGGTGATCTAACCCGCTGGAGTGGATTACAGGCAATTGGCGCTATACAGAAGACCCAATTGAACCAACTGTATTACGAACTCCCGGTCTTGAACAGTCTTGGGTCGTTGGATTGCTGTGCCGAAGCGCCGCCCTATGGAGACCTCAAACGGAAGGCGAACGACACTGACTCTGCAAGACCTACAAAGAAACTCAAATCCCCGGACGACGATTGTACGACCGATTCTCAGACTGTATTGCAGGGGGCTCCTTATCAGCTTGAGCTTCTGATGCTTTGGCTCAGCCAACAATCTACCTCAACGCAAGGATTCCAGCGCGCAGGAACAAAGGCGTTCATGGCCGTGGCGTCGCTCCTCGCTACTCGTAAATATCTGGTCCAACATAGGTGCTGTCACGATATGGAGTCGATTCTATGGTGCCTCGTGTGGTATGTCACACAAGGGGTGGCCGCCTGGAGCGAAGGCTCGTTCTACCAAGTGGCTGGGGAAAAGAATAACTGGATATATACATTGACCCCTCACGACCTCCCAGAAGGAATCCGACCAGGTTCAAATCCCATTTGGGACCTGTTGCCTGACACCATTTATCGATACGCAGGTCTTCAGGTGGAGGTATTGAACCTGAGGACCAAGCCTTACTCTGATAAAGCCAACATGGAGTTGATTAACCGCGGACTGCCTCGCCCTAAGCAACCCTCTGGAGAGGAATGCAAAAAGAAGGCGAAGGAAGAAGAGATCAGGGAAGAAGAAGATAGGCTGTTAGCTATTAGTGCGTAGGCAGTAGGGAGTTATGTCTCGGGCACATTTTTCCTTTTCTATTATGTTTTGCGCTTTCTCTCTGTCTGCTATATAATCATCGGTTTCGGCATTCCTCGTCTTCAATTCTTGTTGGTGCTCAATGCTCTATTTGTATCCGCTGGGTATGTACTTCTTATTGTAGTCCCGAAATGGGTTCCGTCGGCATGTTGCGGCGGGCCAGACCACTAAAACCATGACCGGTTTGCTATTTAATAAACTGACCCACAATCCGCCACCATCCATCTCCCTCCCCACTCACTCACTCAAATTGCGATTGGACTTCTGACCGCAATGATCAGCACTGTGTCACCCAAGGTTTCGGAACACGAAAGCCTACCTCTTTCGCCTTCTGACACTGAGCGAAGCGACGACTCAACGCCACAAGGACTGGAGTACATGGAGGATATCCTTGACGGGGCACCTGTGGCTCCAACTCGCTGGTGTAATTTATTGATTACGGGTGCGGTTCACAAAACCTAGGTTGAGCGGTTAAATCTCGACCTCCCGACTTTGAACATACTCGAACTGTCGTTGGCTCGTACCACAGCACACTCTGGCGACCTCAATCGGAAGGCTGATGAAAACCGGGACTCCATACGGCTTACCAAGAGGCCCAGGCTTCTGGACGACTGCTGTTTAGGTGGGTATTCTCCAACCAAGTCACAATGCGCTACAGGGTACTATCATCTTATCACACCAGGCCAACAATCTTCAACGGGCCAGGGACTCGAGCGATCAGGAACAGTGCCGTTCATGGCCTTAAGGCTACTCGAGGCTGACGATCCAATTCAACGTCGCTTCTCTGACGATGCGGAATCCACCCTGTGGTGCCTCGGGTGGTATGTCACGGAAGGCGCGGTCGCCTGGCACGAAGGCTCATTCTACCAAGTTGCCATGGCAAAGAACTTATGGATGAATAAAGCCAATCCTGGAGTGCTCCCTCAACACTACCTGTTGGGCTCGGAGCATCTTTGGCGTCCGTTGATCAAAATCAGCAAAGAGTGGAGATATTATCAGCAGAAGCTGCTCAGCCTGAGGAAGCCATCCAACACTTACATTGAGCAGGCGAGCATGGAATTAGTCCACGAGTTTCTGCGTTGCCCCAGGCCACTCCCGAGGATGGAACAGGAATGGGTGGAATGGAGCGTTAGGGCAGAGGAGATTAGGAAGCGAGAGAGACTCACGGTGTTGGACTGCCCTATCTAGGCTTTTACTCTCGGATTCATACTATGAATTAATTTGCTTATAGTCATGTACCTATGTTCCTGTAGCTCTCACAATCTTACTAGACTCAGGAGAGCCAGCTGACCTCCTTAGTCACAGTCGCGTTCCGTCGCGTTACGTCATTACACGGGGTGTGACAGAAACGCGTTATGCAGCGTGACACTGGGATGCAGTGACGACGTGACGACGACCACAACGACGAACTCCCAGTCTACCAACACGTACAATGGCGCACAGAGAGAAAATGAAACTGGAAGGCATGGGATGCGGCCCAGAAACGGTTGAGACGGCAATGGCACTATTGCTCAAGGCGAAGCCCAAAACTGCTGCAGGCTCGGGGCATGAATTGGGGCAACTGTCGACAAGCCTAGCGCCAATCTGTGCTCTGCTCGCATCTGAACAGTACGTCTACCTGCTAATTGTGCTACCTCCAGTGCTCAAAGGTCCTATTCAGGCTCGGTAACGGTGAAATTACCGAGTTTACTGCCCAGAATGCTGCATGTCTCGACAAGGCCGCGTTCAACAAGGCGCTGCGGATCGTTCACGCTGCTCTGGACGTCGGAACCTCGACGAGGAAACAGGAATCTTATGCTTCTCTCCTGGACAAACACGTGTCACACCCTCTCTTGAGAACTCAGCTCGAAAAGTACTGCACGCAGGTGGAAAGAGATGCGAAGGCTTTGGGGATGAAAGCTACCGACCTCAGGACCCACGAAATGGTTTGCACCATTGTGTATTGGGTATGCGCAGCTGCCAGGGTGAGCTTAATCGCCGTATTTCTCTATTCTCTTCTGACCGAACTGTTCCAGGTCCACGAACTGCCAGACGTCCGGATTTTCGGCCAGGAGCATGGCGCATCCGCAAAAAAGATCACGGATATGTGTACTGCACTGACCAAGAAGTTGGCACCACTGCGAAAGAAAATCGTTGAGGAAACCAAGACTGCTACAGCGCGAACGCCTTCACCAACCAAGCGAACTGCTATGGCCACTCCTCGCCGCTCAGTGCGCCAGCATCGCGAGATTTTGACCAAAGAATCGGTGAAAAAGCGACCTGCGTCTGAAGCAACTACAACACCAACAGCAACACCCTCGAGAGCAGTTAACGCTGAGGACGACGATGATGATGCTGTGGCGTTCCCGGAAACACCTACGAAGAGGAGAAAACTAGACTCCTCCCCATCCAAATCCCCATCTAAACAACTCTTCCCTGCTGCCGCCGCCTCGTCCTCGCGGCGAACCCTCGACGAGCTGCCTCAAACACCTCGTAAATCTCGAACGGCAGCAACCCCCAAAGGGTCTCCGCTGAAAAAGGCTATCCTTCCAGTGGATGAAGCTCCGGATGTTGAGATGGAGGAAGCGGAGGTCAGTGAAGACGACGAGCCGTACTCCCGAACCTTCCGCCGGTTCAGGCCTGTCTACCAGGAGCAGAGACGATGGTCCGCAAGGGATTCTCGTCTCAGAAAGCTGATGAAGCTTGGAGAAGCACGGAAGCTGGAGCTGTTCCAGCAGTATGGGCTAACTAGCTTTCAGCTGGTAGCGGCGTAGATGGTTTTTCTTCTGTACATATACCATGACTCTCAATGATACCTCTGTTCCGCGTGTTGGTAGCCCCTGGCGGACGAAATAATTGAATTCAGATAGTCGACATGCCGACATCGGACCAAGCAGTCCGTCGGTCCATGCAAGCCATCACAAACCGCATGGCAGGCAAGGCAATTGCTTTGCCCTCAGCTCCAACACCACGAGCAACACGATAGTCCTGCGATATTCAAAATCCTTATCTTTCCGATAAATTCACGTTACATCACATCCAGATCGGCACCCACTCTCTTCACTGGCGCAATGGCTGACCATAATAGCCTGCAGCCCTCTCCAACCAGCCAGGCATCCCCGGGCGGAGGATCGTCAAACGCTAGTGGTTTGCACATTCCCGAATCCAAGGATGGGTATTTCGGGTATGGAGAAGAACGAAGCCTTCAGCAGGTTCATCATCTTGACCCTTCGATGCATCGATATTCTGACTTTGGAAGAGATTAGATTGAAGAAAAGCGGATCTACCATCGTCGAGCATCGGACGCTCTTTCTGACGTTGGAAGCGCAAGGCAAAACCTAATTCACCAAAGCCCTGTAGGCTCGGACCCGTTCTATGAGGAGGAAGAGGTCGATCATGGTTTGAAGGAGCAGTTGTGGTCGGGGGAGGCTCATGCCACAGGTGCGCATCGCATCTACCATCGTGAACCATGCTCATGATTGGCCACCACAGATATCCTCAATGCAGAGCAAGCCCATCTCCTTCAGGCATTCCAGAAATGCCTCGACATTCGTGATAAATACATGCTCAAGTCCCGCCAGAGGCTCGGAGACGATCCTCGAGATTACGATGGCGTCTTCAAGGGCGTCGATGAAAAGGGCGCTGATGTATGCGGGGTCAGACCCGATACCAACTTGCGTTCCCTGTCGAAGACGGATCCTCCAAACCCAGGATTTGCGAAATGGAAGATCTATCCAGAGCCCCCGCCCCCACACTGGCACTGGAAGCAGGACCAGGTCGTCAGTACCACTGGACAAAATCATGCGCATGGTGACAATTTCGATTTCGGAAAATGCGAAATACCGGGCCCTGTAGAGGGTTGGTCTTTTAAGATGGATGTGAAAGGGGTATATCAGGTTTATGACGACGGAAAAGGTGAGTTCTCTACCTGGCTTATTGAACTGCTCTCCGGAACTGACAAATCGACTCTTTCAGAGGAAAAAGATAAACCTGCATTCGATATCCCCGATATCCGCGAATATTTCATGGATCTTGAATACGTGCTCAGCGTCATTGCTGATGGGCCGACGAAATCTTTCGCTTACAGACGATTGAAGTATCTGTCGAGCAAGTTCACGATGTATAGTCTCCTGAACGAGTTCCAGGAAATGGCCGATATGAAGGTGAGTAGCCCGCTGCTCTCCGGGTCCTGTTTCTAACGCGCCTCTAGCGAGTTCCCCATAGGTGCGTTCCTAATCTCAGGGGGGCAAGGTTTCTCGGATTCAAGCTTTCCTAGGGACTTTTACAACGTGCGTAAGGTGGACACCCACATCCACCATTCGAGCAGCATGAATCAAAAGCACTTGCTCCGATTCATCAAGTCGAAGATGAAGCGGAGTCCCGACGTACGCTTTTCCTCCACGCATGACATGCATACCGTTCTTACCGTATATTCAGGACGTGGTGATATTCCGTGACGGGCAAGAGTTGACGCTCTCCCAGGTGTTCGAGTCGCTCAAGCTTACTGCTTACGATCTTTCCATCGACACTTTGGACATGCATGCCCATCAAGATTCCTTCCATCGCTTCGATAAGTTTAATCTGAAGTATAACCCGATCGGAGAATCCAGGTTGCGAGAAATATTTTTGAAAACTGATAATTACATTCAAGGGCGTTACCTTGCCGAGTTAACAAAAGGTGAGCGAACCCCACCCAAAGATTCGTGTCCGAATGACGCTGAACTTTGTTGTAGAACTGATGACCGACTTGGAGCAAAGCAAATACCAGGTATGTACTCTCCGATTCTTTCTGTAAATACTGGTAGTCTTAACATATCGCAGAACGTAGAGTGGCGAATCAGCATCTACGGCCGAACACCGGACGAGTGGGACAAACTTGCGCGATGGGTGATCGACCACAAGCTCTACTCTCACAACGTACGGTGGCTCATCCAGATTCCGCGCTTGTACGAGGTGTACAAAGCCAACGGATCCGTAAAAACATTCGAAGGCATTGTTACAAGTATGTGCACACTGGCCAGTCTGGCCCCTCTTTCCTCGCCTCAAACCGGTGACTAACACCCTCTCCCAGACGTTTTCAGACCTCTGTTCGAAGTGACGCAAAATCCTCAAAGCCATCCAGAACTCCATATTTTCCTCCAACGTGTAATTGGGTTCGATACCGTCGATGATGAATCGAAAGTCGAGAGGAGGATCCACAAGAAGTTCCCTTATCCTCGGCTTTGGGATCTTCCTCAATCTCCGCCGTACTCTTACTGGATCTACTATATGTTCGCCAATATGGCTAGTTTGAATAATTGGCGTCGCTTGCGGGGTTTCAGTAAGTTCGCGTCCACTCACTCCAGGGTTTATCTGACGAATCTATCAAATCAAATTAGATACTTTCGTTTTCCGACCTCATTGTGGAGAAGCTGGGGACACCGACCATCTTACGTCGGCGTTCTTGACATCCCATTCCATCTCCCATGGAATTTTGCTTCGTAAAGTCCCGGCGTTGCAGTATCTGTTCTATCTTAGGCAGATCGGTATTGCGATGAGCCCTCTGAGCAACAATGCGCTGTTCTTGACTTATGAGCGAAACCCGCTTCCCGACTTCTTCAAGACTGGGCTTAACGTTAGTTTGAGTACCGATGATCCGTTGCAATTCCATTTCACCAAGGTGAGTCGTTCCTTTGCCAGGATGTTTCATCGTTCTCTGACCCCTGCTGCCTGTTTAGGAACCTCTGTTGGAGGAGTACAGCGTGGCGGCCCATGTAAGTTGGCATCTCCCGTTTACGATCAGCAAACCATAATTTTGATTGCTCGCTCTCTAGATTTATAAGTTCCCCCAGAGCTCGTTAGCAGAGTTGGCGCGCAACTCCGTCCGGCAGAGTGGATTCGAGATGGAGATCAAGCGACACTGGTTAGGCAGCAACTGGTACCTCCCAGGAGCTGCTGGTAACGATATCAACAAGGTAGGCAATCCCCTCCGCCTTGATCTCTTGGCCGCCTCAAGCTAAGCGACTCTATCTAGACCAACGTCCCTGATATCCGCCTGGCCTATCGACACTCGACTTTACTCGGGGAGCTGGAAATGATACGACAAGCGAGCTCGATGAAGCAGGAGAGTGCCCCCATAATCAAGGTTGCGCTTCCGACATCCTCCTTGCCCACTATCAAGGAGCCGGAGAAGGGGGAAGACCAGGCAGAGTCCGTGAGGGAGATTCATATTCAACCCACGCCTGATGTCATTGCTGCGAAAGCGATGGGGTCTAGGTCTTGATCCTTTCCGGTATATACTTGAATGTCCAATGCCCCTGCTTAGTACTCTAATGAACACCATAGTCCAAGATCGCCTTAGTTCGCTATGATTGATATTGATAGTATTTTCTCTGCCAGGGTTGAAGATAAGATCGTGGCAGTGTCCTTCACGCGTACAAGGTAATAGTTTCTCGCGCTGTCAACTTTGGATTCAGCCAGAGTTTCGACTCACAACTTGCTTGTCTTCATCTTTCACCACCATGCAGTCTCATCCTTCAGTATGTCTTTCCGGGATGGAACAGAACGAAATACGGGTGGACTCAACGAAGGCTTAACTAGTACCCAATCTTGAGTCCCTATCTCAAGAAATATCCAACATCGGCCGCCAGTCTCTTCCAGACCTACAACGACATCACATACGGTTCGTCAGGCCCTCTTAGTTGATGGTGACAAGTGTATTGAGTAAGAGTCATAGCACAAGAATGGAAGGATATAACAGTCGTCGATTTAGGTGAGGAATACCGGCGTGCAGCTATTCGTGGTCGCCGGAAGATCGGTTTAGAGGATGGGGGAGGATTCGCGGAGGACTTCTCCTATGTCTTTCCGTGCTCGCTTTCAGAGAAGTTCACGTTTGAACAGTACGTAGCTTTCAGAACCTCATACAGAGGTCTGAATACTGATCGGAACACGACGTTGTAGACTTCAAAACGCGTTCTCGCATCTGGAGATTGGCCAGATATTCCTGGCCATTACGTCCGAGGACGCGTCGATTGTCTACTACAAACTCAGCACCGGTATTGTCAAACCGCCTGTTTAAACGTACTCAATGTTCTCCCTCCCCAATGCCGTTGGCTCGAAGCATTGCTCGACGGGTATCGCTCTCTTTGAACCGTCCAGGCGTCATATCGTTCCTTGACTTCGCGGCGCGTTGAAACCGGCTTGGCAGAGGGCTTTAGTGGTACTATAGTGTAGTGGTTATCACTCGGGATTTTGACCAATTGCCTGAATTCCCGAAACCCAGGTTCGAACCCTGGTAGCACCTCTTCTTTTCACTCTCGTTTTGGTGCATAAACATCTTCGTTTTCGTCGAAGCTATTGACTACTATACACTACTGTACACATTGATTTACTACTGTATATTTTGATTGACTGCTATACATTTCTGATTTACCACTCTGTATATTGCAGAACTCGAGACTTGGAATACGAAGCGACTACCTCCATCAGATTTGTTCACTGTTTCAAAAAAAGCTTCTACGCTTTCACCTCAGTCGCGAGGTGACCCAAAGTGGCGTAATCCCCATCATCGAGCAGCTTGGTGATTTTGTCGAACTGGCCCTCGGCGACCTTGACCTCATACTGCCGGTTTGAGTGGGTGTAACCCAAGACGTCTGGCTGTCGGCAGTCTGCGCTGGAAGCCGCGACCTCAGGCTGACCGGTCCTTGAATTCCAGTACCAGGCGGCGGAGTGCCAGTTGGAAGTGTTGGCGGCGGGAACGCTTCCGCCTATTGATCACAGTAAAAAATCCGAGTCAGTACACCGAACGGACAAATTCTTCGTCGGGAGTTTAGGAGGTGGTTGGTCCAACTTACATACAGTGCTCCCGCCTACGCTGATTACAGCCATTTGGTTCGTGCAACTCTGGCTTGCATAGCAGCCAGCCCACCAACTCCCCGACATGTTGGCTAACCTGACGGACCAACCTAAGGAAGCGTTGGACCACCAGCAGCAGTTGCCGGCTGCGAGGTTGTTGCAGCAACCGTAGGTGCTACTACTGCAGCCGCGAGAGGCATAGGTACAGAGGTTAGCTGCGTAGGCAGAGTTGAGTGTGAAGGTGAGTGCGGTAAGCACTGAGAAGAGAACCGTAGTGAAGTGCATGATGCAGAAGTGAGTATGTGGTTTGGCTAGAGCCGTTTGAGTTGCCTCTGAGATGTGAGTGCATTTTCATGCAGAGTTTTTATAGTGCTCTCGTTGGACTTGATGGACTTTGGTCCGTTGCAGGATCGACTGTCAAAGACCAAGCGTCCTTGGATCACCACAAGAACAGCTCCAAGAAGTCTGGTGCGGCGGGATCCAGAAAAAGAACTGTCAACTGCGTTTTGGTAGGGCTCCGAGCATAACTTGGCATGAGAGAGGATGGAGGTGTATGGTCAAACTTCTTCGTTCGATGGCTTCCTTCCGTCCTTTACGCAGCATTGGGGTTACCGTTAACTATCGTCTGCGGAAGAAGCAAGGACATAGGCCATGAGCTGCAGCAACGAACGTTTGAATTGTCCCATAGCATTTAGTATCCGAAATCTATGCAGTCGGGTCGGAAGTACGGACTACGCGGCTGCATGGAACGGTCCGGCTTCCATTCAAGTAAAAACAGTGAGAATAGTGGGGCTGATAACAGAGTCAAAAAAGCTCACCTGAAGCTTAAAATTAGATTTTAGGAACGTAAGGTTACAGGAACCATTGGGTTGAACAGAAATAGACCACCCCACGATCTTCGACTCCGTGTGCCCGCAGTGGAAAGAAAGCAATTGAAATGCAGTCATATTTGATAAAACAGTGAATGGCGAAGGACAGAAGCACTGACAGAAAGGGTCACCTGCGACAGAAGAAGCCTGCGAACTAGGGTCACGAAAGGCGGATAAACCAGGATCTAAACAAAAAAAATAAATCCGTATC
The DNA here is from genome assembly GCA_004126415.1 of Candolleomyces aberdarensis. NCBI lineage: Eukaryota > Fungi > Basidiomycota > Agaricomycetes > Agaricales > Psathyrellaceae > Candolleomyces > Candolleomyces aberdarensis. The sequence goes on from SDEE01000184.1 coordinate 44,224, forward strand.
ACTCTACAGAAGACAATGTGGAGTATGATATGGACAGACCAAAATCACAGAAGGGGCTAATATTCTGCAAGCGCCAAGGCGGCAGCTCTACCGCCTTCAACGCAGTCTCCGACACTCACTCCTCCGACACCAGCACCCACAATTTGAAATTGATCTCCAAATTCGGACGAGAGGCATTTTCGCAACTCGGACATCCTTTCAAGATGGCCCGGTAGAGGGGTAGGAATGCAATCTACGTTCGAATGGATGCGCCAGTAAATCGGCAAAGGAAGTCCCCGCGACAGATGAATTGATAGCTTCTTGAGGATTCTCTGGACGTATTCTGCTTCAGGAGATGACGGGTTGACATCCGAAGAGGAAAGAGGCGCCTGGATTTGGGGGACTGGGTAGGGACCACCGACCATGACAGTCAATTTGGTGAATCCTGCATCGCCGTTCCCAGACTTTTCTGCGGTGTTGGTATCTTGAGCCGATACGGAGCACGAGTCGAATACCGTTCCAAGAATCCCAAGACCGTCAGCGGATGAAGATGGATACCCTTGAAGCGGCCGAGGTACTAGATATCCGAAGCCCGCAGGATGAATGGTAGACGGGTGTCCTGGGAAGACGATGTTTACCACATGAACGGAGGAGGTTGGATTTCTGATCAAATATTCGAATGGCTTTAAGGAGCGAAAAGAAGGTGCGAGCAATTTATAAAGGTGAGGTGTTGGCAAAGCGGAGATGAGATGTGAAGGAGTGACAGAGTCGCCACTCGCCAAGTTGATCTGCGATATCCTTGTTAGTATAGGCGCGTAGAGCAGGATGGATGCTCACTTTAAGATGACCACCATCCCCAGCAATGGATGACACGGTTGAACCACGCAGTATTTCGACGTGACTCTGGCGCCTGAGATACTCCTCCAGGGAGCTCGTCAGCGTCTGTAGCCCATCCCTAAACGAGAACACGGAGGCGCCGCTCATGAGATGGGGGACAGTCCCCGTTTCGTATGTATCTTGCGTTTGCTTCTTGGATGGAAATAGCGAGCCTCTAATCAAGCTCCCCCAACCACGCTCTTCCGCATCCCACATTGCAGCAAATGCACTCCGAACACTGATCTGCCTTGAGTCCGCCGCGTAAATCCCATGGATCAAAGCGCTGCCAAATATTTGGGCAAAGTCGGCACCAAACCGACGTCTAAGGAATGCGTCGACACTTTCGTCTGTGGAACCGTGTGGACGATTGTTGAGTTTCAAAGCTTCTTGGAGGACCGCGGGCGCGAGAATACGAGTCAGCGGGGACTTCATCAGCGACCAGAGCGAATCCGGGATTCGTTGCAGGCCTGACACTCGTTCGCCATACGACGGTGGGATGTAGAGGAACCGTGACTTTGCTGCAGGGGATGATTTAGGGACCGTTATGATTTGATTCTCCAAGCCCAGTAGATGGATCTAGCCATAATAAGATCTCGCATGCAAATTGGGCAGAAATGAAGCATTGTACTCACCAATTCCAATACGGATTGTGCGTTTGGTCGCAATGTTCGAGGGCCAGCTTCCAGCAAGACTGTCGCGTTTTGTTCCTTCAACCCGACCCTTCGGCTTCTGACCCATCCACCGAGCTCTTTGTTGCGCTCGATAAGCGTTATTCTTGACCCTGGGCAGTGACGAGCCAAGTGGAAAGCGGACGACAGCCCACTCAGACCGCCCCCGAGGACAGCAATATGCCTTGTCATGATTGTAGAGGTGAGTTTATCGCTGCTTCAATGCTTTCTCATCGCAAATAGGAGAGCTGTCAAGAGGGCTGCGGAGGATACGGGTAAGACAGCGGAAATTGTTCTGGGCATCGTTGTGGCCATGGAGTAAAGCGCTAGATGGCCTCGAACCGGCGACGACCGGCGTTCACACGCCCCCAATTCTCAATGAGTCTGATCTAAGCGCCTAAGTAACGGAAACGAGGCCACAGATTGTTTGGAGGGTTTACACGTGGGTGATACAAACGCCCATGTCATAAAGGCGCAATAAAGACAAGTCCTTTACTATATTCGCTACTCGGTCAACATCCTGAACACCAACCTATCCTCTGGCGACTGCGTCAAACACAGCACAATTGGTTCCTATTGCCCATTGCCCTCAAAGCATTGTGCGGGTCTACACGGTTAATTGACTCTATGTAGCTCGACTCACACTAGCGTATTTGTTGCAATATAGTGTTGGGGGGTCGACCACAAAGGATCTGCAGAGAACAGGGCGGAAACACACACAGTCGTACCCGAGTCTGCGAGGTAACAAGAAAGAAAAGACGACATTGACAGGCACCTCAAGCGCCACGCTCCCTAAAGAATACAAATCACTTGGTAAGTCACAGGTTTATTCTCGTCGAAGCTGTTCACTGTACATATTGCAGAACTCGGAGACTTGAAGACGAAGCGAACTACTCAGATGGCTGATGAGCTATTGCAAAAAAGTTTCTACGCTTTCACTTCACCCGCGATGCGATTCAAAGCGTCGAAATCCCCGTCATCGAGCAACTTGGTGATATGATCGTACTGACCCTCAGGGACCTCGATTTGGTACTGGCGGTTCGACCAGGTATAGCCCAACACGTTTGGCCGTCGGCACCCCGAGCTGTCAGAGGTGGCGGCCTCAGGACTGGTCTTCAGTCCATTGTATCTCCAGCGGGCGGAATACCAATTGCCATAGGTGGACCCAGTGTACACGCTTGTGCCTATCAAATTCCAGAGAAACATACAGGTCAGTAAGGGTATTCAACGAATAAGTGTCCGTGGGGTGGGGAGAGAATGTGGGTCCAACTTACATCCACTGCTCCCGCTGGAGCCGATTCCGCTAGTTTGCGTCGTGCAGAACTGGGTCCCGTAGGCGGTACCGAACCAGCCCTCCGGCATGCTGGAGAACCTGACGGACCAGCCTAAAGAAGAGCTGGTCCACGAGCAGCATTCGCCAGCTGGGATGTTGTTGCAGCAGCCGTAGGTACCAAAGCAACCGCGAGTGCCATAGGTGCAGATGTCTGCTGCGTAGGCAGAGTTGGATATAAAAGCGAGTGCGGCGAGCACGGAGAAGAGAGTAGTGGAAAATTGCATGTTGTGGAAGTGAATCTGTGGTTTAGTTAGAGTCTTTTGAGTTGCCTCTGGGATGTAATTGCATTTCACGCAGGGTTTTTATAGCGCTCTCTCGTCGGACGTTGGTCTATTGGTCCATCTTCTGCAAAGGGCGAGGTGCCCCTAGATCAAGATCGCCAATGCAAAGGAGTCTGGTGCGCACGAATTTAGGAAGAAATCTGTCAATGGAGGATTGGCAGAGCTTCGTGCACAACTTGGCATGGGAGAACACGGACTCGGAAGCGTATGCTCAAAACTTCTTCGTTCGATGGCTTCCTTCCGTTCTTCACATGGCAGTCAACATGATGATACCCTTTACCATCATCTGCAGCAAAAAAAACCAATGAAATAGCATAATGTATAAGCTGCAGCAATCATGAGGACGTTTGAACCGTCAGCACCGAGCCACAGCATGTGATGGTGAGGAAACTTGCGGAAATATTCAGTTGGATCGAGAGTACTTACTGCCCGACTCCACGGAGCGGTATGTCTTCCCTGGAAAAACAGTTGCGACTGATAGAGTGTCAAAGAAGCTCACCCGGAGCTTCCATGATTTTCGAAACTAAATGTTAGGAACATAAGATCGGAAGAAGGATGTCGGGTTGTCGAATGAAGATAACCACTCTAGGCGACCCTCGTCTCTGCATGCTTCGCAGAAGAATGAAGAGGATTAAAATGCAGTTTAATTTGATGAATAGTTGGCAGACAGGTGAACGGCGAAAGACAGGATAACAAACGAAGAAGACCGCCTGACGAGCAGGGTGAGCATTACTGGGGTCATGAATGGCGGATAAACCAGGGGTCTAGACAAAAAATGATTCCGTGTCAGTTTACAGAAGACAATGTACTGTAGATACAGGCGATGGACACACCAAGATCACAGGGGACCTAATGTCGCGCAAGCACCAAAGCATCAGCTCTACCCCCTTCTGAGAAACTGCGTTGATTCAACGCAGTCTCCGATACTCACTCCTCCGACACCAGCAGCCACAATTTGAAATTGCTCTCGAAATTTGGACGAGAGGCGCTCTCGCAATTCGGACATCCTTTCAAGATGGCCCGGTAGATGGGTAGGAATGCAATCCAGATTCGAAGAGATGCGCCAGTAAATCGGCGAAGGAAGCCGCCGCGATAGATGAATCTACAGTTCCTTGAGTATTCTCTGTATATACTCTGAATCCGCTTCAGGGGTGGGTTGGCGTTGATCTCCGAAGAGGAAAGGGGTGCTTGGGTTTGAGGGACAGGGTGAGGACCTCCAACCATCGCGCCTAACGAGCATATCTACTACAATCTCGGGATTTGATCGAGGGAGGACAGTAAGCCAATCAGGGGAAAGCCATCGTCACGCCTGAATAAATGGGGCTGCAGAGTCACGCTGCATTTGAGAGGAAACGGAAAGCGGTGCAAGCCCTTCAAAACCGCAGGAAGACGGCGGGACGTAGATTGCTGTAGCTCGAAAAGAGAACGGCAACATCGCGTGACAAGGAACTGACGATATTGAAAGGGATTCCCAGAATTCTGCGTCGCACCATGATGTCTGTGCCTCATCGAGAATGAAACAAACAGGTGGCTGGTCAGGGTAACAAGGGAGCCCCGGTGAATCAAGATAAGTTCCGATTCCTCCCTGCTTCTCGATGCAATCCTTGGTAAGCCAAGATTGGAGGTCAAAGGCACGAAATTGATCTTTCCCGTGGATGGGATCCTCGAGGAGGACTGCCGCCCTCGTTTTGCCACTTCCTGGGGGCCCTCGAGCCTGTAAAAGCCATTAGCATTGTACAAAGGCGATTTCGCCGACTGGGTTACCAAAATTTAATGATACAAGGACTGAAAATCGGTGCTTTCAAGACATCGAGAAGGAGAAGTAATCATCATCCAGATTCGAGCGCCTAGTCAGTTTCGTCTTTATTTGTTCACATCTCCGACATCCGCCTCCCGTTACATTGATCCACTTCTCCTCGTTCGGGATATGACTATGTGCTCACCTATAAACTCATTGCCATGGCCAGGAGAATAAAGATTCAGCTGGCGAAGCAGAAGGCTGCAACCCTGTCAATCGGGGGCTGGTACGTTGAGGGCACAGCCTCGCAGTCACCGGCTCACGCTTATGCATTCCGATAGGGAAAACGCTGTTTTTGTTATACTTTTTGGCTCGCCGACTCCAAAAGAAGCAGTCCGTCGCTCTCCAACCTGGGCCCACCACGTTCGGCCTCCTCCAGGCTAATGGCGTAAGCTTTCAGGAGGCGTGGCTCAATCCCGACTACCAGCTCCCGGGAAACACCTGAGCACTTTCAGAATCTTCATTCCAAACCCAGCGTACCTCCGTCTCTGATTATGATGAAGGTGATCCAACACGGGTGTCGAAAAGGATTATTTAAGTATATAAGAACAGGATGGTACATGGATTAATATCCGTATGAATTCGACAAGGTTGAATATTTCTAAAACTCGTCCATTGCAAAATCGTTGATATGAGGGGTTTCAAGGTATGAATGCGGGCTGGGAGGGTCAGGGTAATTCCATTCCCCAACAAACCCCTCAATATCGCAGCCCCTTCGTGAAAGCTCCTGTTCAATGTCCACGACTTTTGGGTCGACAAGCCCCGCCCTGACATATCGAAGCTTGGATACTCTGCTGACTTCTGGAACTGTTTTCGAGCTGGCCTTTGCTCTGCCTGTCAAAAATTCCAGCACACTCGCTTCATTGAACATCAGCTGCACAGGAACTGAGTCCAAGAAGAAGTTGAGAGCCAAATTCTCCAGCTTAGGACACAAGCAACCAGGGGCTACAGTCACAGTGTCCCCGTCTTCAGTCAACTCTGGAGTGAGTCTTTTCAAGAAGGAGTCACAGGCTGACCCTAACCCCCACGGCGATCTCGTATTCCAACTTTCCAAGAATGGGGACCGTATGGTGAGACTGATGAGGTTTGGTAGATCCTCTAAGCATTTTTCAACATCGTGTTGAGGCACACCGATGTGCTTGATATCGATGCCGGTGATAGTATGTCCGAACCGCTGGACCCACTCCACCAAGGGGATTACGTTCCACGGTATGTCATCTTCGGGATCCGAATAGGAAGTGGGCATGCCCACCTGAGGCGGTCTGGACCAGTGAACAGGGCTAATTTGGGTGAAGGAGCGAAGGGAAGGAAGATCGAGAGCGGAAGCCAGACTATCTGTCCGGCCACTACCTTCCCGAAGAATCAAGGAATGCAGGTGGGGAAGGCGACATACTGGCCTGTCGTCTTGAACCAGTGCGACTGCCAGTGGCGTTGTTGATGGATTCCAAACAGGCAGAGGAGGCCCCCACTGGTCTGAGGTAAGGGATCCGTTTCCGATGGCGAGGTTACACCGTTTCAGTTTCGGACATAACCTGAGCAAAGTCAGTGCTTCGTCTGCGGTTAAGTGAGTTACCCCTTTCCGCCCCAAACCTAACGTAAAAGGTCTCAGCGAAAGCTCGGTCAATCCATCCCAATTCACCTGCAATCCCTGCAACTTCGCGGCATTCTTGGGGCAGGCCAGCGTCAACGACTGCAGCGCCTGTCCGTGTATCGTACTGATCGCGATCCCATCCCAAAAGTTCGTATGCTCCGATTCCACACCGGGACTTATGGGAAAGTCCACAGAGTTGATCACGATGGAAGTCTTGCGAAGGATGGGGACATCTTGAGGTGCAAGGAAGAGCAGCCGACTCAACCGGGATTTGCGGCTATTTCCAATGATCGCAAGCTTGAATCTGACTTGCTCCCACCGCTTGGACTCGCTGAGCAATAGGCCAACGAGCCTTCCCAAGCCCATGAGTACTGAGCCTTCTAATGTCTTTGACTGGGATGTGTCAACTCCTCCAGCAACGCCCTCCGACGCTTTCATGAAGATGGTTAGAGGGCAGCTTTTGGAACGACTTAGCCAGATCGTGGTCGCGTCGAATAGCCGCTGAACGACTGAATCGAAGACGGCAGCGGTTCCTCCATTCACACGGTCTACATCATCCGGGGGATGATAGGGATCGCAATGGACGTAGGGGAGAATTAACTGGATCTTGGACCACAGCAAAGGCGTGTCGAAAGCTAGTTGCCGCCAGTGGCGGCAAACCTGGCTTATCACCACTGCTGGATGGTTGCACGTCATGGCAGCCTCCGTGCATTCGATAAAGGGGAGGCATGCGAGAAACACTGTTGATAGGATGTCGGGCGGGAGTCGCTTTATTGGGGCAATTAGGGCCTGATGTTTCCGGATGAAGATCTTGTTGGCTTTCCGTCGAGCCTTGAGCGCCGCCAAGGAGTCTTCAGCCTCCTTAATTTCTTTGTCGATGCTGCCTATGATATCGATGTTTTGTTGGATGAGTGCCTTGATTAGGGGTATCTCGACGTCTGAAGGACTATAGCCTGAGTCCAGATACTCTGAGAATGGCGAGTTCATAGGCGAAACGATGGAGGTGGCAGCGCCCGCGTGGGAGGACGGTGTGGCCAAGTGGCACACCGAGTGAGTGATAGTATGATACAGATCAGGACTCGGAGGGCTCTCTTGAACCTACAGTCACATTCGGCGTCAATCAGGGATGAGGTTTACGGTAACGTGGCCCGCCTTCGATACATCCTGGGAAAGCGATGATCGATGACTGCCAAGTCGAGCGACGTGCTTGTCCAGACAGTAAAGCACCATTATCCTGTCCATCCACGTTAAAACTCAAGATCGTTGCGATGTGGTATAAATTTCACGGTTAGCGCGTTCACAAAGAATAGAGCACCTTGATCCACTCACCTTTGACGAACAACCGCACAGCGATCATTGTGCCGATTCGCAAAAAAAAAATTGGCCTCGGTGCATTCTAGAGGAAGGACACCAAGAATATTTAACGGGCTCGCGTTGCTCGGGGTTTGCGGCGGGATCTTCACATGTGACCGCGAAATTCGCGATCGAGTCTTATAGTCGACATACCCAGCCGCCAGAACATGTTTCGTCACTATCGCCTACCCGTTGCTGACACCGACAACCTTTTCACTGACCGGAAAAGCTAGAGATATCCTTATATCTCCCTTGGCCTGGTCTCTAATCGACTCCAGCCCATTCTCGAACTCGACAGTCTGAATTTTAAGCCGATACGGAGCACAAGGAGAGTACCCTCAGCAGCTAACGGTGGATAGCCCTGAGGTGGGCTTGGAACGTCAACACTTGATTCTCCAAGCCTAGTAGAAAACTTCGACAGCCAGCTTCCAGCAATTTGCTCTATCATAATTGTAGAGGTGAGTTTACCGTTTCTTCATTCCTTCGGCCTCGTCTCGAGGGAATGGTCGAGAGAGCTGCGAAGGATACGAGTTGGCCAGCGGAAATTGCTCTGGACATCGTTGTGGCCATGGAGTAATCTCAGTAAAGCGCTCAATGGCCCTTCGAGCCGGCGACGACGTTCGCACGGCTGAAAACGCCAAGCACCCACGTCCTTGGACTCGAAAAAGAGGTTGAGAAAAATCACACACAAATGATATAAGTACGTAGGGTATACAAAATGTAAATGTCATGACTCTGCCTCAAGCATGTCCGCTATCCGATCCGCAATGTCCCTGACGTCAGGCCTATCCTCTGGCGGCTGCGTCCAACACAACATAATCAATTCCCATTGTCCATCGTTAATAAAAGATAGTGCAGGCCTGCGCGGCTTGTTGCCTTTATGCAGTTCGATTACGACTTGCGCATCTGTTGCAATGTAGTGGTAAGGTGGACGGCCGGAAAGGATCTGCGAAAACCATGCAAGTAACACACGAGTCAGGACCTGTACGGCAACAAATAGGGATGAAACATCGGAAACATCGTTACCTCGAGCATCACGCTCCCTAAGGAATACACGTCGCTTTTATACGTCACAGGCGGAGGCTTCCACTCGTCCTCCTCACTGTCCAGAGCAGAATGCATCCCCGCAAATAGAGCTGCATCTGCCCATCGAACTGCCCCTCCCAATCCCGATGTAAACGAATCGGGGGTGTGTGAATCAGATTGCATGACTATCGTCGATAGGCCAAAGTCAGAGAGCTGGACTTTTAGATCAGCAGTCAGGAGGACGTTTGACTGAGAGTGTGTTGTTAATATCATCCTAGGGTATGGAGGTAGAGAGAAATCTTACGCCTGTCAGGTCCCCATGAATGATAGAGCACAGATGAACTACATATGGAAAAATCCCGTTAGCCTTGTAGAGCTCAGAGGTGGAGAATGACCCTTACGATATGTAAGCCCTTCTGCAATCTCGTTGATCTAATATGAGGTGCCAGCACGTCAGTACACCACCCAAGTAGGCTAAAACCGCTACTCACAATTCGTAACCGCTCCTGGATAGAAAGAATATCTCCACACCGCTCCAAATATTTAGAAACGCTTCCGTTCTCCATCCATGGACAAATCATAGAGATACAAGGCCCGAAATCGTTGACCGTACCATACAGAGGGAGAACATGAGGGTGAGAAAGCTGTTTCCAGACGCGTAGTTCGTGGTGTATATGCTGGGGAAACACATACCCATTAGCTAACGACGTCAAATCTGAAAAGAGGGAGAAGATGAAAGACCTACACTAATCATTTTCGCAGTTTTTTCAGCATCGCCAGTAGTGTTCCTCAGCACCTTCACCGCCACCTTCACTTGCACACCGCCTTTATTCCACAACGCTTTCCAAACATCCGAATGGCCTCCATGAGCGACTGGATAATGCCCCTGCTTGACAACACTCCCAGTCAAATCTGGAATTGACGTCCTCTCGTCCTCAAGCCTGCTATTGAGCGACATTGGATGACTATTCGGTACTGACAATGCACCATTTTTGGGGGTATCAATGTCCAGCATAAGATCATCCCTGGTGAGCGCAGAGCTCAGTGGACTTTTAGCTGAGCGATGTCGAGGATGCGTCCGCCTGTTCTTGCTTTCTTTCGAACGCAAACGACGGTGGTTGTTTCGCCCATCGACAGATTTACCCGAGTTCCCATTGAAAAGACCAGGAAGAAGGGTAGCGCTGAGGACCGAGGCCGTGTCTTCGACCTCCAACTGGTTGACCAAGGACGAGCTCTCAGAGCGTGGTCCTTTCCTGCCAATGAGACTCCATGGACGTGCGGTTGACTTGCGGCGCTCGTACATCTTCTCATCGCCAGTTAGGATTAGCGAGATCCCGGTGTGCAGGCTTTCATCGTCTTCCTCCTCGCGGTGGGGTATTGAAGTTGATCGGAGGATGCGTTCGACGAAAGGCTCGAATCCCGATACCCATTGCGAATATTGCATAGGCATCATTGGGTAGAACTCTAATGTCCTCTCCACAGTTACGTTATCGACCCAGTTCAGCTCGAAATAGGCTAGAACGAAAAGCATTAGGTGGTGTATTATCGGCGGAAAAAATAGGTATACTGACCTTCATCGATGCAGTGCAAAGTTCTGATGTTCTTGGTCGGAATCGCATGAACCAGCATCAACGAGCACTGCTGCGAAAGCGCACACCCAAGCTCCCAAGGTTTGACCGGATACCTGGTCGACGAGTCATACCCAACACTACTATTATCGCTCGCATTCCTCTCCCGACAGCAGAAAAGCATAGTCTGGAAGAGGAAAACAGAATGATGAGTACCCGTAATGGGATCAGTCATCAACCTGTCGTCTAGGATCGCATTCCCCAGCCCGTCCATGTTAAGGCTCTTCAGAGCGCCCAGGCGAGGAGGGAGGTGCCGTGAAGCCCACATCGTGCGCAGCTCGCTCCCTACTTCGTTGATGGTTTCTGAGAGCTGAAACATTTCGAACGTCATTCGGCACAGGGAATCGTAGGAGGCTGGGGCTGTGGGGGGTGTTACGTCGAGAATAGCCTGTGGAACTCTTGATCAGCTCAGCCTCCGGGAGCTGTGGGGTTAGGGACACTGCATACCTGGAGGAAAGTGTGGTACTCTGAAGTTCGATTGAGGATGAGGGACAGATGTTGGAGGATTATTTGCGCTTCCTCTCGATATTGAGGCTAGAAAATGAGCATTAGTACTATGATTCGGATGTATTGCCACCGATGGCGCTTACATTACTCTTTGCAAGGCCTTCAAGGAACGTCGTGAACGGCAAGTAATTGGCACACAGTGCTCGGTAGGAAGTTATCACATTTACCCTAAATTGATTACTCTTCGCGATTCAGTTAGCGTACAAGTGCAGATGGGTACGAGGATACGTACTGTAAACGAGAAAACCTCGTCCCACTGCTCATCTGCCGACGCAGAAACGGCCGACAAAGCTTGAATGACAAGGTTGTGGTAAGGGATGAGTCGAGAGCAGGTCACGATGAAGGCTTCAAGCGATGGCTCTGTAATATTTGCTTGCTCATAAAGTCTGGAAGCTGCGTCCTTGAAATAGTAATCGTCAATTATATTCAGAACAAAAGGCTACTTGAATGGGACTTACAGCGACATCCGCGAGCCTCGAAACATGCACTCGCTCCCCTCCCAAAAGTTGTTGAAGAAGACTCGTGCGGCGGGCGGTCGCTCCATGCGGAACAACAAATAAACCAGGATATGAATCTTGGAGGGCAGCCAGCACTCTCTTCACCGCTCGCAGGACCTAAACAGCAACACGTCTCTACCGCGGAACCCAGAGTACGGGCTAGAGCAACGAACTCACCCTCGTATACCCATTCAACGCCCCATTCACAAAATCCTCCACCCGAATGACCTCGCTATACGGCAACCTTCCCTGCGTTTCAAGCGTATTGACTCGCTGAATAAAGCTGTTGATGTATGGTCTCCGCTCTTCAATCGTCAGATCAAAGCTGAATTCTTCTGGGTACACAAGCAGGTCCCGGGGTGTTGGCGAGCCTAACAGCTCAAGGAGTGTACACAAGGGTGCACCAAAGGACATACAATCCCACAGTCGGACCAGCGACGAATCGAATCTCCTTGGAACATTATCGCGTGTGTATTGAAGCCATATACGAAATTCGAAGACCAGCTGAAGGCGAGAGATCGTTTGGAAGGTCTCGAGGCGCAGTTGGTCAGTCGCCCCTCTGGGTGGTTGGAGGAGAGTCGTCATCGCCGTTGTCTACTCGTCGTCCTCTTCGTCGACATCAGGCGCTTAGAACCAATTTAGTGGGGAAAGGAAGGCATTTGTCTTCTTGTTCTACCAGGGGGTTTGGTGATCCGGTCCATAAGGAAACTTTGGATTATGACAAGGCATGTACAGCCTGCAGGCAACTGGAATTGATGGGCGCTGATGCTTTATCACGGCCTGTGCGTTCTGCTCCCACTATCTCTGGAGGTGAGGCTATTTTGAGTTTGGACGCTGACGCTGTGCTCACGGTTGACGATTGACGACGAACAGAAAGGATGTCCGATCCCCTTCCAGTGGAAATCCTCCAGACCATCTTCGAATACGTGCAGCAGCATGGAGAGTCCCTCTTGCCATGGTCCCTCACATGCCCAACCTTCCACCACTTGGCCCAGGTCTCGCTTTTCCGCACTATACGTTTGTATTCTTGCAGTAGAGCAGAGTCTCTGGAGGGCATCCTGCTCAAGTCCCCTTCAATCCTGCCGCTTGTCAAGCAAGTGTTCATTATACACGGACACCACGAGGACATCGCCCAGGGGAGAAGTCTCTTGCACCACTCTTCCCTCGCACTTTTACTCCGGATGCTCCACGACGAGGGACACATAGAGGAGCTGGAAGTGAGTTGGTTCACACCTTCTGGCCGACCGCGTTGGGCCAAATTGTCTTGGGAATATGACTTCTCCAACGATATACGACAAGCCCTACAGGACCTTATCCGTTGCGGGTCGTTGAAGACACTTCATTTGGAGTCTATTCACGACATACCTGCCGCAGAAACATTCAACTTGTCCACTCTTAAGGAACTGTCTCTCCATAATGTTGTGGTCGACGCTAGAGATAAGCTATTAGGGCAGGGACCCACCACGCCATCCAACCTTGAAATTATCCAGGTCTCCGGGAACGGTGCCTCGTTGTTCATGCAATGGCTTAGAACGCATTACCAGACTCCCAACTTGAAGAGGATTTCGATATCCATCCCACTTCAGCCGGACGACACCATTCCAGGCCTCGACGAACTCGCTGCGGTGAATAGACCTATAATTGACAACTGGGAAAACCTCGAGCAAATAGATATTTACTCTAACCGCGGTACGTCGTCCCTCTTATCTCACAATATTCACGGACTGTGCACTGATTTCCGTTGGTTGTCATAGCTGATTCGCTCGACCCAGGATTCGCCGACCTAAACCTATCCCGGCACCTCAAGCTGAAAATCCTCGCAAAGAGGATTGACTACTATTGCGATACAGACTATGCCCACCTCCCTCCCCCAAGCCCGTCTCTCGTCAACCTCGTTTCAACCATCGACCCAGAGTCAACGGTTCAGATCAGGCTGACGCTCTACGCCCACTTCCTCTCCCTCTCGTCCTTCGGCTCCTTGACCGGGATCGATTTGACCCCTCTAGCTGATGTTCTGGAGGGAAAGAGGGGGGTGTCGCTTCATATATGGGTGTGCTCGAACTGGCCTATGAGGACTGCAGCCATCAAGGCGCTATTGGAGAGACAACTTGGGAATTTGCAGGGGCAGGGGAGGTTGAGGGTTCAGACGACTGACGTCATTGGGGATGCGAGGTTCTGGGAGTTTAACTTGCTCTGAAACGACATTAATATTTATAGATACTGTTCCTGTAATCATTTATTAGAGAGGACATTCATATCATAGACTCCCATATCATAGACTCCTTATTGCACTTTGAATTCGTGGAAACCTGAAAGAAAGGGGCTAGTAGTAAACAACCCATCACAACGCGTCCGCGATGCATCATCCGCGTGGCTCTCCCTTTGACCAGCACCGCCAACTTCTTATGCATCTGGATTCTGGAAACATTTCATGATTGATAACTACATCTCGTACGCCCCGAGTTCCTCACCTCCTTCCTGCTGCTAACTCCCAGGAAATAGCTGGATTATACCTACATAATACCATAATTACCCATGCCAATGCCCGGCCACCACCCGCACGGCACAACCGTGTACGCACCGCCAGTAACCTGCCGTGCACCCTCACCAGCTTCGTCCATCGGAACGCTTTACGACGATGACGCTACATCGGACACCGAGCTGGATATGAAGCAATCCGAGTTTGAGAGGTTCTGCGACGAGAAGATCAAGTTGAGGCACCCGAGGCCTGAGGAGGAGAGGGCGGAGAAAGACGTGCTTATCACGGATAAAGCGAGAGGGCAGGGCGGGGAGGCTGAGCAAGGTACGTACACATCTCTATCTCCCTCCTCATATTCTCATGGACCTTTTGTCTCCGGAAACTCTGAAGCCCTATTCGAGCGAATCCTAGCCAACCTCCGCGCAGAGATGAAACGGCTAGACGAAGAAGAGATCTACGAACGCGCAATGATGAAGGGGTCTCAAATAGGGCTGGAGTACCAAGCTCCCACAACAGACATTGACAAAATTATGCGCAGCATGATGAGCCCTGCGTTCACCTTGACTCCTGGGTCTTCCCAACATCAGGCTGGACTATCTGGTGTCACCACTACTCCTACTAGAACCTCACCAACCCCGCTCCCCAGGTCAACTGCACCTATAGCCAGCGGTCCATGGAACAACTATGGCAAGAAACCAGACTCCCTCAGAAAAATCCTTCCTCCCAGCCTCGCAGGCTCAGGCTTGTCCCAATTAACAACTTCGACGTCAGGGGGGAGTCCTGGTAGTATCGCTGGATCAGGGGCATCGTTTGCTTCGACTATTGGAGCGAATGTGGATACTTCGTTGACGGATGACCATGGATTGGCTCTGCTATCCTCGAGTGGGACTAACGTCTTTTCGCAGCCGAAGTTTACTGTGGCGGCGTCGAAATCTGCGGGTAATGGGGAGGGGAATATGAGTGAAGGTACGGTTGTTGGGGGTAAACGGACACGAAATGGACGAGTTAGACGGTAGCATTGACACTCCATGTAATCTACTTTGGCATCATATTGTACACCTTCTGGATACCACAAGCCCGAGGAATCAGTTCAAAGTACAACTTGAACGGTAGCAAAGGGAATGCTGCAAAAAGGTGGAGGTGCTACCAGGGTTCGAACCTGGGTTTCGGGAATTTAGTGATCAAAATCCCGAGTGATAACCACTACACTATAGCACCGATATCCCCACGTGGACAATGGACAGTCACAAACGTCTCGTGTCTCAACGCCCTGACCATCGGCTTCTTGGGCCGAAAGGTGCTGCAGCAGCACCCCAGAATCATCTGCCTGCAACGTTTCTCCACCAGCCACCACAGTCTCATCCATACCGACAGCTGTAGCCGCCACAGGAAGGCACGTACGTGAGCTTTGAATTGATTTCAGCATGTTGGGTGATTTCAATAGAGCAGTTAGACAAACGATTAGATCATCGGGCGTCCCGCTGAATTCAATTTCCAACGCGTCCATAAATATCTTATGGCCTCTCTCAACCACGATGGAGCCACAGGCCCGGCACCAGCTGGACATCCGGGGACGCGAGACGATAAATACTATTTCGAAGATGGGAGCTGTATATTCCTCATAGAAGATACCCTCTTCAACGTGAGCTCTGGAATTGATAGACTCTGCTGGCAGACTCACAGCTCGTGCTTGTGTGCTAGGTTCATCGGTCGATCTTGAGCAGGGATGGGTCAACGTTCGGGACGATGTTCGCTCTTCCTCAAGGTGATCACCGGGAAGGCAAGTCTGACGATAACCCCATCATTCTTCATGGTGAGAAGGCGTTTGAGTTCAGACACTTCCTCTGGGCATTGTACGCATTGTATGTCATTGCTTCCATGAGATCAACTTGTGCTCGGCTGGATTGATGAATACTTTGTACCTGCAGACCACCAGAACTCCAGGTCCTGACGACGCCAACGGCGAACCTGGTGCAGCTCATCAGCATTGCACGAATTTCGAACAAATACACCTTCAGATCTCTCGAAACATGGGCCCTCAAAGCCATCCAGGACTACGTCAACCTCAAACCCTCGCCCATCCTCAGCTCCATTCCGAGCCCAACGCACTACGTCTACAAACCCCCATCACAATCTGGGGACTCGGATGACTTCACCACGGAAGAAAACACCGCGAACCTCACAAGACTCATTTCGCTGGCTCAGCTATGCGGACACGAGCCTCTTCTGAACACGATGATCAACTTCCTTCGAGAACTCATGTCGAGTTCTCTGCATTACGCCTATCTCGCCATGACACTCTCCGACGAACTCGGCCTCCAAACGCTCCGAGGAGCTGCCTACCTCCAAGTCATGCACAAAGCCGTCATCGTCAAACCGCTCCAAATGAACCTGAATATCGGAGGATCTTCATATTCGGCCTCAGCATCGAGTAGCATTAATAGCGGCGGTGCGACAAGTATCTCGGGGGCGTCCAACCAGAATTTGATCATAGGCGCCATGGCCAACGCCGTCGCTCCGCTCGCCGCACTCGGGAGTGGGATCGCGACAACAGCACTCGCTGCATCAGCATCCGCAGCCTCCTCGAGTTCCTCCTCCGCTTCGTCGTCGTACTCCTCGCTGTCCAGTATCAATTCCTCCAACTCTCCCTCCTCAACCAGCGCATCTAACAGGATCTCCCTCCCAATCACCCCTGCACAACAGATCCGCCTACTCTCCGGGTACTACCGTCTTTCATTGACATGGGACCACCTTCGCCAAATACCGCCCTCATTCGACCATGCCTCCAGCTGCTCTACCACCTGGCACCAGCACGGATGTACCCAAGCGTGGTTGGAATTCTGGAAGGAGAAAACCAAGTGCGATGCAGTCCTATCTCTGTGCACCGCGGACGTCCTTGGCAGGCTTAGAGCGATTTTGAAGGAATACGAGAGGTGGGGGAGCGCAGCGTATATGCATAACGACTGCAGAATCAGTGCGAAGAAGTGTATTTTGGAGGTTATCAGGAGGGTTGAGGAGAGGTTGAGTGAGTATTTTGAGGATGGGGGGTTGGTCGGGGTGTAGGCCAGGGTCGAGATATCGACCTTTTCTTGGCTGGTGGTGAAATTTCTGGTATCTTCGACGACGGATTCTCTTTTTCTTTCTTTCTTGTCATACGTAATTAATGTCTTTCTCTTGGATCTAACCGTGCGCTTCCTGCTTCGTGGTCTCCTTCTTGCTCATTTAATTCCACTGATTCATAGTCTTGCATATGTATTTAATCAGCACTGTATACGACACTCTACTAAGTAATATCAATACACTCACCTCTCCGGATTTCAAAGAGCCTGTGCTTGACGTTAAAGGCACAGCTGACCTTCCTGCAAGTCGTTTGAAGACGCTGTCGGTATCAGCACGCATACACTCGGACTAGCCAACCCGACTGCCAGGGTACCATAAATCCGGCTGAACGAACGAACGAAAAGACGCGAAGAAAGAGAGAAACAGGTCATCGTTGAGATCACCATCCCTAGATACTATTCTACTATCCTACCTACTACTCAAACAATAGTAAAAAAGTCACCCGTCGCAGCAAAGCCTAATACCAGAAAAGGCTAGCGACTGACGAACGAGGAGGAGAAGGAAAGGAGTAGAATGATGAGATAGATACAACGATAAAATATACAAAAAAGATATACACAGATAGGTACATAGATCAGCCCGCTCGAATCGTACCTATGAAGTATGTATACTTTAACAAAAGGAGTGAAAAGAAGAAGAAAGAGGCGGAAAAGACAGTGGTGCAATTCTAACCGGCAAATGAGTCGACTCGATCTGGGGTAAAAAGAGAAACGGGGAAAAGAAGAATACCCAGATGCTAAGAAGTATAGTAGGGATGTGTATGTAGTATCCAGCGGATGAGAGATGAGAGAGTAATCAAACGCCCCGCCTATCACCGCTGCACCAAACTCGCACCCGCCAACACAACACCCACCGCACAAAGCCCAAGCTGCACCCAAACACCCAAATCCCAAACAATCCTCTTCCTAAACTGCTTCCGCTGCAACGCCCTCTCCTTCCTCTGTAGGAGCTCGTCGGTCCGGTTATCGACGTTAGGCGAGAGGCCTCCGCTTCCACTGCCACTACCGCCAACGGCGGGCGAAGCAGGCGTAGGAAGCATAGGCGTCCTCGGCATAACAATTGCAAGCGGCCTCTTGAAATTGTGTACGCAGATATGCATAACGCATGGGAAGACGTATGTACTGACGAGACTGATGGCCAAAACCACCGCAGTCAGAACATAGACGAATTGGGCTGTGAACGCCGAAGACGAGACGAGGGAAAGTCCGAGGGAGAAGACAATGATCGCTGGGGCGATAACTATCCGTGTGAGGTTGATATTCGTGCGTACGACGCGGATCGGTAGGGTGGGGATCGTAAGTAGCGGTTGGGCAACTCCTAAGAGGAGAACCGACGCTGAGAGGGCTGCGAGGGCCGTTTGGATCGATTGCGGCGTTGGATCTTTCGGCAGAGGAAGAGAAGGTGAAAGGATACTAGGATTTGATAGGCTAATAGCCCGAGGAGATATCTGGGGAGAATGTGAGCGCTGAACCAAATCAACACTCGGCATGTAGGAAGGTGGATGAGGGAGGGAAGGAATACTCACAGCTGCAGGGATGTTCGGCCGAGCCGCAAAGATGACGAGAGGGAGAAGGAAGAGGGTAGCGCAGATGATGGATGCGAAAGAGAGAAAGCGGAACGACCGTGACCGGGGTGTCTTGGCAGTCGTGACGGGGTTGATCCCGCTTTTGAGGGAGGCGTAGAGAGGGAGGGTGGAGGATGTCGCAAAGGTGAAAGCGATGACAACTAAGATTCTACGTCAGCGCAAGCATATGAGAATATGTATAAGGGTACTGACAGATGCCTTTCCAACCAGAGGGCGGTGAACTTGATGAACCACCGTCAAAAAGGAAGCCCTTTGCATGGGCGTAGATGGCGCAAATGAACCACGCCAGGTAGGCGAGGATGGATAACCATGAGGCGAAGACGACTCGCTTCGACGATAGCGATTGCGCATATGAGAGGAAGAAGACCACAAAGCCGCATAGCACGACGATGAGGAGTTGAAGAAGGTTGGATGTTGGGAGGAAGGGAAGAAGCACGCGAACAGATTCTAGGCATCTCTGGTCAGGCACTGGAAGCTCATAGAAGATGAACGACATACCATGGAGATAAAGAATAGCAAGAAGGGAGCTAGCAACGGCCGTCCCGACTTTTACGCTTAACCTAATAAAGTTCCTCTGCTTTTCCTTGCCCCTCGCTTTGGCAAAGGTATCACACAGGACTTCTGGAACCTCGGCCTTGCGCAGATATCGTGCGAGCATGTACCATATCTGTCTTGAGAATGCGGTGCATACGGCGGATAGGAAGAGTGCGGGCAGCCCAAATTTGAGGTCCAGGCGGTCCGCGGCAGGTAGAATGTTCAGCGCTCCAAACTTGAGGAATGGGGCGAGTAGATAGAGGAAGACGGTGCGTGGGGGTAGGGCCGGGATAGTTGTCCTCCTGATCTCGAATATTGGACTGACAATGTCGTCATCCTCGTCTCCATCGTCCTCGTCCGAGAAGCCGAACTGTTGAGAATCATGCGAGTCGTCGTGGACAAGGATAAGTGCAGCAGAGGAATCTATTGCTGACAATTCTGGAGAATCTTCATTATCAGAGTCCTCCGAGCCTACTGTCAGGCTCCGGGGACGACCATTGAGGCGCGGGAGGTGATCGTCGTCCTCGGCCAGGGGAAGCGGGGTTGGACGCCGTTGGCCATATGGACCGTTGGCATTGTTGTTGGAAGCGACGACGGCAGCTATTGTCGCCGTTGTGGCCATGGTGGTCGGTGACGTTGAGCACGGTCTGCACCAGGCAGCGATGAGCAGAGAAGCGAGGGAGACAAACTCAACAATGCAGATGCGCAACGCAGCGAACCAGAGCAACAGGCCCAGGACTGCAGGCCAGGGCCAGGCACAGACAAACATACCACAACACACATTTGGTTCTCTTGTCCAGCCACAACATCAGGATACTCGGCCCTCAAAGCCACGCACCTCACAAACGTCCACGATACTCGTGAAGAACATCCTCGACGCCCTGGTGCTCGGTATTGAGTCCCAGGGTGTATTTTCCTTCCCGGGGAGGGCGTCTATATGGCGTCAGACTCTCGGCTGGCTTTCCTTGAATTGCCCCCTTCCCCAACTTTTGCCCAATCGCACGTCATACTACAATTGCGCAAGCTGGTATAAACGTAAAAGGGTATATAGTGCACTGCGATCTCTCAAGAAGTGCTCGCGATTGCGCCCACGGTCCTGACCCTGACCACCACCACCATCTAGTACGCAAGCTAGAAATGCCTTTCTTAGATATCCAATTGAACGATGGTCGTAAGGTGAGCGTTTATAGCATACTTTCCAGGCCTCGCTCGTGATTCTTATCTTGTTTCTTTTAGATACCCTCTATTGCTTTTGGCTCAGGTAGCGCAAATAAGGGCAAGGATATACACACCTACATCGAACAAGCCATAGAAGCCGGGTTCTTTCATATAGACACTGCGCAACGTCCGTCTCAGTTGCCTTTTTGTGCTACGCACTCCTTATGTCTTTATTTGACTCCCAGAGTATCGGAATGAAGAGAGCGTCGGGCGTGCCATTAGAGAGAGCGGCTTAGAGCCCTCAACCCTTTACATTACCTCCAAGTACAGCCTCAAGTTTGCCCTTCCACACGAGACGCCCCGCACGGCGTTGGAAGACAGTCTGAGGAAGGTACGTCGTTGACTTGACTTGTAGCGGGTCCCTGGGGCCTGCATAGCACTTGCATTGACAGTTTGCCAAACTTATTCGTCTTTAGATTGGTGTAAAATACCTCGACCTGTACCTCATCCACAGCCCTCGAGGGGATTATGTTGGTGCGTGGGCCGAGTTTGAGAAGATTCGAGAAGAGGGTCTTGCAAAGTTCGTTCCGTCCGACCTGTTGTTTGTATTGCACACGGCTGATATCGAACCCGTCTCGTCTGAAGGAGCATTGGCGTTAGCAATTTTGGTGTCGAGGAGCTCCAAATTCTTCTCAAGGGTGCCAAAATAACCCCTGCAGTCAATCAGGTACTTAACATCAACTCGACGCTTCATTGCACATCTGATTAATGATAACCCTCCACTAGATACGCTTCCACCCATACAACTACACCCAGCTTAAGCCTTTGTTGGGGTACCAGGCAAAGCATGGTATCGTCACCGAGGCCTACGGAAGTCTTGCGTGCGTGTCCCATCCGCTCCACTCGCCATGCATTCAATGCCCTTGTACTGAACCCCGCCCTTTTTATGTAGTCCTCTTACCACATACCCCGGTGGACCCGTCGATGCACCTATCAAAAAGGCAGCCGAACGACTAGGTATCACGCCTACCCAGGTCATTTTCTTATGGGTGAAGGCTAAAGGCGCTGTCATCGTCACGTCAGTGGTATCTTTATCTCATTTTGCATGGCCGTCAACTCAATATGATCGTTTAATTCATCCAGGACAAGCTCGAATAAGAAACACCTCGAAGAGTATTTGGCCGTCGGGGATCTACGTATGTCTCTCTTCCCTCTCTTTTCTCTCCTCATCCTTCTCGGGTTCAAATACTCTCGCTAACCGACCTCCGCCGCGAACAGCCCCGCTCACCTCAGAAGAAATCGAAGAAATTGACAGCGCCGGTGCTCAAGGGCCTCCTAATACCGCGTAGGCTCAGGCCCTCCATTCGACTTTTTGCTTACCTTCAGAGTCCTACACGTTTTGCGTTGTCAGCTGTGACGACTCGGTCTTCGTCGTCTTGGGGGNAGGGAGAGCAGTATAAAGGCTGCTAGCACAACTAATGCTGCTACTTCTGGTCGCGTTCGCTTAACATGTGAAGCGATCCAAACCGCCCCCCAAGTCCGTCGAACAGGTTGATCCTTTCTCCTGTTTGCAAGAACTGGCCGCTGAGCCATTCGATTGAAGCGACCATACCGTCGTATTAGTCTGGGCTGTCATTGGAACATTTATGACAGTTGTCCACCCATATGTATTAATATCACCGAAGGACCCTTTCGATTTGGGATCACTACACAAGTCGCCCTGGGATCGTCCCTGTTGGTAACATCAGCCATTGCCAATGCAAGGACAATATCGCACCCCAAAGCCCTGAACTATTTATAGCGAGGCGCCTCGAAAATATTCGCGAAGAGCAACATCGACGCCCTAGTGCTCGGTATTGAGTCCGAGGGTGTATTTTCCTTCCTGGAGGGCGTCTATATGGCGTCAGACTCTCTGTTGGCTTTCCTTGAATTGCCTCTTTTCCCAACGTTCGGCCATTCGCACGCCATATTACAATTGCGCAAGTTGGTATACAATCAAAAGGGTATATAGTTCACTGCGATCACTGCGAGAAGTCTTGCGCAGTGCGATCAAGCTCACGGTCCTGACCCTGACCACCACCATCTGCGCAGCCTACAAATGCCCTTCTCAGATATCCAGTTGAACGATGGTCGCAAAGTGAGCATTTATAAAATACAGTTTTGATACGACGTTCGTGATTTTTATCTTATTTCTTTTAGATACCCTCCATTGCTTTTGGCTCAGGTAGCGTAAATAAGGGCAAGGATATACACACCTACATCGAACAGGCCATAGAAGCCGGGTTCTCTCATATAGACACTGCGCAGCGTCCGTCTCAGCTACTTCTTCGTGCTATGCACTCCTTATCTCTTTATGTGATTTCCAGACTATCGGAACGAAGAGAGCGTCGGGCGTGCCATTAGGGAGAGCGGCTTAGAGCCCTCAACCCTCTACATCACCTCCAAGTACGGCCTTCCACACGAGACTCCCCGCAAGGCGTTGGAAGGCAGTTTGACAAAGGTGCGTCGTTGACTTGACTTGTAGCAGGTCCCAGCGTAGCACTTCTAGTGGGTGAACGCCTTCATCCTTAGATTGGTGTAAAGTACCTCGACCTGTACCTCATCCACGCCCCTCGAGGAGATTATGTTGGTGCGTGGACCGAGTTTGAGAAGATTCGAGAAGAGGGTCTTGCAAAGTTTGTTCCGTCCGACCTGTTGTCTGCACTGCGCACGGCTGATATCGATCCCGTCTTGTCTGAAGGAGCATTGGGGTTAGCAATTTCGGTGTCGAGGAGCTCCAAACCCTCCTCAAGCAGGCCAAAGTTATCCCTGCAGTTAATCAGGTATTCAACCTCAACTCGTTCTTCATTGCCCATATATCAATTCCGCTAGATACGCTTCCATCCATACAACTACACCCAACTTAAACCTCTATTAGAGTACCAGGCAACGCACGGCATCATCACCGAAGCCTATGGAAGTCTTGCGTGCGTGTCCATCCATACTTGGCCGCTGAACTCTTTCACTTGTTAACTGAACCCCACATTTTCTGACGCAGTGCTATCACCACATACCCCGGAGGCCCTGTCGATGCACCTATCAAGCAGGCAGCCGACCGACTAGGAATCACGCCCACCCAGGTCATTTTCTTATGGGTGAAAGCTAAAGGCGCTGTCATCGTCACGTTAGTGATGCCTTGGGTCTCTTCTGCGTACCCGTCAACTCAAACGTAAACTGTCTATTCAGGACAAGCTCGAATAAGAGGCACCTCGAAGAGTATCTGGCCGTTGGGGATCTACGTACGTATCACTGTCTTCTCTTTTCTCTTTCTCCACTTTCTCGGGTTCAAGTGCTCTCGCTAAACAACCTCTACCGGAAACAGCCCCGCTTACCCCAGAGGAAATCGAAGAAATTGATAAGGCCGGGGCGAAAGGGCCTCCTG
This sequence comes from Candolleomyces aberdarensis, assembly GCA_004126415.1. NCBI lineage: Eukaryota > Fungi > Basidiomycota > Agaricomycetes > Agaricales > Psathyrellaceae > Candolleomyces > Candolleomyces aberdarensis. Next base: position 68,058 of record SDEE01000184.1, read on the forward strand.
GTACCACATAGAACGCGTCTGCTGAGGAATCCCGGGCTGCCATTCTTTTTGGTTGCCTTCGGAGTCCTGTGCGTTGGGCTGTGGTTTGTGTTGTCGCTGTGGAGACCGGGTCTCCGTCTGCGGGGTGGGAGAGTAGTGTCAGGACCGCTACTGCTTCGGGTCGCGTTCATCGTAAAATTTGAGCCGATCGTGTTGTATTTGGTCGTGGAGGAAGGCTGTAGGTGGTATATCTCTTATAATATTATCTCGGAATAAATGGAAACCGTCATTGTCACACTTCCGACACTGATGATGCATACGGTGTGTCATTCCTTCGACTACATAAAACTGACATCCTATACACGACATACATACTAATTCATTCAGGCCTCGTTCTCCGGGTAACGTTCATGCTGAAATCTTCTTCAATCGCACCCTTCCATGATCCAAACTTCATCGTCTCTGCCGTACCGTCGGCCTACTTTGACCACATCTCCACTTTCGCCACGTCCACAGTGGATCGAAATGACCTTCTTGTTGCGTGGGTTAGACGAATCCCACGGATAAATTCTATAGGATCGAAACCAGTGAGAATTGGAACGTTGCAACGACAACCTTCGTCAGAGGATGGGGAGGAGATATCTTAGAACTCACCGGAATTGGGAGTTATGACCGTGATCACTGATTCTACTAGTGCGCCATAAAGTGGGGGACGAAGTTATGCATGCCTTGATATCGCCTTGACTTGTGACGCACAGATATTTGGTGCTGCTTACTGATTGAATTGCCCATAGGTTCTTGGAGCGTGAGTCGGAAGGTAGGGTGCTGCCTTTGCAATGGAATGTCCACTTTTGGGAGTCAGAGTCGGTGAGACGGCAAACGGCGGGAGATTTCATTGACTCACTTGCTGACGAGCTCTGTGTTGACGCAATCGGGATTCCACGGCAACTAAAAGTTCTTTCGTTAGGCTATGTGCGAAGAGCTTCAAAGGTGAGTACTCACGATATTCCTCATTCTCGTCGAGAGTCGCGTAGTAGGATTCGTGTTCGCCGTTAAACATGGCATAAGAGCGGCCGGAGACAATGCTACCATGCCTCATGGTGGTACCACTCGGGAAATCGGGAGATATCTTCATGTTCTCCATTGTCTGCTCCAGGTCCGCCGTCTCCCACGTTCGGCGTCGTGCCTTGGCTTCTACCTCCTGGCGCAAGTTAGCTTCAAGTACCTGGATCTCTCTGCGGGTCCTCTCTTCCGCTTCGCGCATAGCTTGCTCGCGTTTGCGCTCGGCTTCCGCGAATTGCTCTTGGAGCAACTGGTACTGCTTCGCTTGGTTGCGTTTATCCTCCTCCAACTTCTCCAGCAGTCGACGAACCCTCTCGGCTTCTTCGAGCTGCTCTTTACGTGTTTCTTCGTCTCTCTCGCGCCTCGCCCGTTCCGCCGCCTCGAATTGCTCTTTCAGCTTTCGTTCGTATTGTTCAACGAGTTTCGCCAGCTTCTCGTCGAGAGCCATCCCCGCTCCTGTTTCAGTGATATTCTTGTGCTGATCGACTATTTCTGTCTGGATCGACAACGCCATCGGATGGTTCTTCAGGATCTGACGCAGAATTCCATGCGCACTATCCACTGTATCCTCCTTATGGTGCATCATCATGGCGCCCTTGGCGATCGCCGGTTTGAAGAAATCGTCGAGGCTGGCGAGCTCGGCAGCTCGACGACGGCCTTCGAGCTCTGAGGGGAGGCGGGACCACATGTTGGTCAATATAATGACGTTTCGGAGGGAGGAGTCTCCACATAACTTGCGGAAGATGCCAAAGTTGGTTTTGGCGATGCCGCCGACACGGAGGTCCGAGATTCGGTGGACATAGATGATTCCGTGGAGCTTTTGGCCCTTACGGTATCTGGAGGAACGGAATTCATAGTCGTGAATAACCGGCGACTCTAAGACTCATTTATGAATGTCCACGTACTGCCTCTCCAGTTCAAATGCGATGATCCTAAGGATCTCAGTTTCACTCTTGTTCGTATCGTCGAAACCCGGAGTATCGAACAAGACGATTCGACGACCCTCCAGCTCGAACGTGTCTGCGCGTTCAACCACATCCGTGCACGACTCGATAGAGTGCCCAACTTGGAGTTTGTTGGACGATTGGGTGGCTAAATTGATGAACTATCGACAAGTTTAAGGTATCCGAATGAGTCGCTGATGAAAGGAGATGATACGGGAAGACCTACGGAAGATTTCCCGCTCCCAGTCAGGCCCATGACGCTGGTAATGGAAGTTGATCAGGTTAGTGAGCAACCATGGAGCATATTCGGTGAGCGGGAAGGATACCGACGCAATGAGCACATCCTGGACGAGTACATTAAGCATCAATCATCACGATTTGCAGTGAGAGAAACGTACCTTGTCCGAAAGCTCGATGGGCGATTTGGTAGTATTATCTGCCATCGTACCGAGACCGTAAGTTCATTCAAGATCTGTTCAAGGAGAAGGAAGGGGCAGAGTAGCGAGTCTTGATATAGCATTCAGATGAAGCGCCGAAGGTGTCAGCTGTTATCCCCGGAACGTGCCCCCTGCCAGGAAATGAACCTCGATGTACACACGGGGCGGGTCATTGAGTCTATGTGACGCCCGTTGTTGCTCGGATATTTCCTTATAGTGAAGGGTGAAGGGAGATCTGTACGATAATCACCTCATGTTTAGCACGCGTAGAAACGTTTCTATCGTATCTGGGATATGGATGCTGGTGGCCTGCGGCTTGTATTGGGTAATACGCCCTTTGGTCCGATCCATGCAACCAGTTCTTCCGAACGGGGCCGTAGAGCCCAAATGAGGAGGTCAAAGTCGTTGATTTCATTAGCGGGACATATTGTGATACGGCCTAGGTGAATAGATGCTTACCTCCCTGAAACCACTGTTGGCAAATGTTCCGTTGACGTCAGACTGGCATGGAGCAAGATCACAAAGTTGTTGGGGACATACCCTTGGGCATCAACTTCCATCGTAGACTTGCGGCGTATGAATTGGAGTCCAACAGTCTTTTAGCGAGCCAAAGATAGCGCAGAAGGACGAATGTCAGCAGAGGAGATGCGCCAAGTATGGATATGCCTGCAACGAGACCGACAGGTATACGACTGGCAGAATATAGTTGGTTCGATAGGGAGGCGGGTTTCAAATTGGTTTTGTATTGACCGGAAGCAAGATTAGTGCCGTAGTATAGTAGCTTTTTCTACCGGTAGAATCGCCTCAGCTCACAATGCACAGTTGGAAGATCGTCCTTGACTTGTACTGAGTATAAACATGGTTGCTGGGCCGTAAAGTTGGGAGTCCTAGGAATCGTCGTATCTAAAGCTGCCTCCTCGGGCAATAGAGGCTTAACTTTTTGGTCATATGGACTGTTGGCGTTGTTGTTGGAAGCGACGACGGCAGGGTTGTCATGGTGGCCGGTGACGCTGAGCACGGTCTGCACCAGGCAGCGACGAGCAAAGAAGTGAGCTCAACAGTGCGTACAAACGCAAGATGCGTAGGCCAGCACAGACAAACACACCACAACACACGTGCATTTCTACACCGATAATCGGGACACCCAGTCTGCCCAAATATTTGTCAGCATCGGTACGCCTTCGCTGTCCAAAACGTGGTGCCGACAGCTGTCAAAGCAGACACTGGCCGGCGGCAACCCTCTTAAAGGGGAGCTGTTTCTTGTCCAAGTCCCCCTCTTTCTCGAGCTTTTGCGCAAGCTTTACGCCATCAAACAGGAAAAAATTCGAACCGCTATCTGCTCATCTAGGCGTGGACTATCTCGTCCTCTAGAATTAAAATGAGGTTTGCGGCACCGCTCGGCAGGGATGGCAACATGATAGTCCTTAGGGTATTTTTTATTGAAGAGAGCAAGACTTTTCTGTGAGTGGGATAAGGTAGAGCGGCAGCTCGATTTCTTGCAATGCAGGCCCATACTTAAGTATCACTACTTGGAAGCGGGAGCGTCGGAGTTTCGATGCCATCAACATTAGTGCCCAGGTACAAAAAATGCATTCAAAAGGATTTGAACGCTGGAGCATGAAGCTGTCAAGTAATGAATCTACCACCTGAGCTATTATGCCATATATGTTTGCTATTTTAATAAAACAAATGGCCAAGGGAAAGGCATCTAGGTGGCTAGCAGAGAAGAAAGAAGCTCGGCAGGACTCCGATGAGATCTCGCCGGAGGGCGCATCAGTGCGTGACCCAGAGAATCCATCATTTGCTGACAAATATTTGGGCAGACTTGGTTTTCCGATAATCGCGCCCAGAGCGTCCTAACGGTCCTCGGGACAAATCGTAGACCTCAAAATGTCAGCGAATGCTCGCGGAGAGCACCCTCAATGCCGTGGTTGAGATTGTGTTCGGTATCGAGCCTGACTTCCCTTTTCTGAGTGGGGTCTATCTTACTCTCGGTTGACTATCCTCTCTCCCCAATGTATCCAGAACCCCTGCGCAGTGCGATAAAAGCTCACCGTCCTGACCCCGACCACCACCACCGACCCAAACGACCAATGTCCTTCTCAGATACCCAGTTGAACGATGGTCGCAAGGGGAGCGGCTATAGCATACCTTTCCAACGCGTCCGAGTCGTTCGCGATCCTTGGACCTTATCTCGTTTCTTCCAGATACCCTCCATTGCTTTGCAGCACTCCCAAAGGCAAGGATAGCCACACCTACATTGAACAAGCCATAGATGCCGGGTTCTCTCATATCGACACTGCGCGACTTCTGTCTCAGTTACTCTTCGTGCTACGCAATTATTATCTCTTTGAGTAATTCCCAGAATATCGAGATGAAGACTGCGTCGGGCATGCCATTAGGGAGAGTGGCTTATAACCCTTAGCACTTTACATCACCTCTAGATTTTCTTCTCTGCATGGCATTTGCGGTTGGTTGAACTCCTTCATCTTGGGATTGGTGCAAATTTCCTCGACCTGTACTTCATCAATGCCTCTTGAGGATCTATGTTAGTGGGTGGACCGAGTTTTCGAAGATTCGAGAAGAGGGCCTTGCAAACTTCGTCCTGTCCGTCCCGCTATGCTATTTTTATTTCGGCTGATATCGAGAACCGTTGTCAAGTAGCATTGGGTTTAGCAATTTCAGTGTCGAGGATCTACAAATCCTTCACAAGCATGGTAGGATTACTCCCGCTGTCAATGAGGTATTTGCCTCCAACTCAGCCCTTCATTGACCTTATGATTGCCAATGATATTCTGCTATTCGTCGATGTCTAAGTTGGAGTGGTGCGCCAGCAGAATTGAGCAGTTCGAGTCGAGCACAATGACTTTGACGGGTCGTACTTGACGGTGGCGGCGGAATGAAAAGCGGTCGGTAATCGATCCGGCCCCATCTTCCCAGTAACGAAGCTTTCAAGGAACAGTCAACGTACCTTCACCTGAGACCTACATATGAACTTCTGGAACGACTGTGATGTCGATGGCTGTTCTAACCCTTCGATTGAAATCTTCTGAGGGCTTGCTCTGCAGAGTCGCCGACCTTAGGAGTTACATACATTTTCGGAGTATTGAAGCCATGATGGTTGCTGACTTCAGCCTTATCGTACGAGCAACTACTGCTGATCGCCGAACGTAATCTGCACAACAACTCTTCGGTATTGGCCAGATCTCGTCACCTCAACCTCAAGTTCATGGGTGAATTAGGAGTTCTGCTTCTCAAAGAGGATACACGTTCAGCTTATGCCTAGAAATTGTTATATACTATACAAATACAATCTGGTGAAACTCTAGGAGTCGGCGCCGCGAAGGCGGTGTCGCTACGGATCTCGCCCGTTAACTTTCACAGTGGAGCCTTGATTAATTACACCCCTCCATGATCCAAACCTCATCTGTTTTGCCGTACGATGAATAGACTTTGATGGCCTCTCCACGTTTGAAGAATCCCCAACTGACCGAAATGACCTGTTCTTTGTTTGGGTGAGACTCATTGTAAACTTGAATTCTATAAGATCGAAACCGGGGAAAGTTGGAGTGACAGCCCTGGTCAGAAGATGGAGGATGAGATATCTGACGCTTTTGGCTCACCGGAATTGGGAGTCATGACCCGCGATATGATGAGTGCACCAGATAGTTGGAGTCTGAGTTTCGCGCGCTTTGATCTTGCCATGGCTTTTGGCGCACAAATACTTGCCGCTGCTTACTGATTGAATTATCCATGACAGCGTATTGTCCGCCTGAGCACTGGGTACGTGGTGGAATATCCACTTTTGGGGTTAAAGTCGGTGACACGACGCCTAGCGGTAGCTTCCGTTGGCAATGACTCACCTGCTGACGGCCTCTCTCCTGACCCAATTGGGATTCCATGATAACTGGAATTTTCTTTCGTCAGACTATGTACAAATGTTTCAGCTGTAAGTACTCACGATCTTCCTCGTTGAGGTCAAGAGTCGCGTAGTAGGATTGGTGGTGTTTGTTGTACATGGCATAAGTTCGGCCGGAGACGATGACACCATGCCTGGCGCTAGGACTGGCGGGATTTGAAGTTATCGTGACGTTCTTCGTTCTCTCCTCCAAGTCTGTCTTCTCCTTCGCTCGGCGTCGGTCGGAGGGGTCTACCTCCTGGCGCAACTTAGCTTCAGCTCCCTGACTCGCTTTCCGGCTCTTCTTCTCCAAGTCCGCCACCTCCTTCGCTCGGCGTCGTTCAGCGGCCTCTGCCTCTGCGTCCTTCACTCGGCGTCGTTCAGCAGCTTCCGCCTCCTGCANCCTGAAGTAGTACAGCAGCCTCTGCATCTGCCTTCTTCGCTCTGCGTC